>BQKZ01005358.1:18149-35032 GCA_036244855.1 Temnopleurus reevesii | reverse complement strand
TTTTTTTTTTTTTTTACTCAAATTAAAAATCTAAGGGGGTGTTGTTCTAAAGTTGCAGTTGATCGAAATACGCCAATCAAAATCATTGTTTCATGCGCGTTACAATGTGCAAAGTTGCAGTTGATTTTGAGCAACACCCCAAAAGTCAGAATAAAAGACATATGAAATACAACCCCAAAAGTAATTTCAAGATGTTTGGGCTTGTCGCTGTCTACCTAGTAGTCTTATTTGCCATATGAGAGTTTTTTAAGAATCAAAAGAAATTGAAAAACTGTTCAAAATTTGATCTAATAACCTCCATTCTGGTATGTACACTCACATTCAATCTGGACTAATGTAGGCTACAACTCAAAGTAGAATGATGAGGAAATGAACAAACCTTCTTCAAAGTTTACAGAACAATGATTGTTACTATATCACTAACCAGCCTTAGGCCTACAATGATATTTATTCTATTTTATTAGAATAGAAGGAAGCCTTCTGTTTCCAAACGAGAGGATGAATTGCGTATCATTATCACATCATTGTCTGGGAATGTTAAGCTAAAATCCACAAAATTTGTCTGCACTTGCTCCTACTTTAAGCGGAGTAGCAATCTTTGATGGGAAGATCCTGTGAAGCTGTTCATAGAGGCATGCATGACTGTAAGGACTACTGGTGACCCTTTTCTTTGTGCCTTTTTAACAGTAAAAATTGTAATTGAGTGAAGGTCACCGGACACGCAGAGTCGATTTCTATGAAAACCTTTATGAAACACGTACCAGGCGAGGGTTTGGGGGACAACCTTAAAAATGGTCTGGACTACTCCACATTGCTCTTGAAAGCAAAAAGAAAAAAGTTATTCACTTTCTGCCCTCAGTGACAAACATCCCATCCCCCTCCAGGATCCGCCAATGATGATATTTTCTTTCTTGAACTCCTTCCTTTTCTCCCCATTTCCTACTCTTACTACATGTATACCACACATTCACAATTTTTCAGACCGACTGAGGATCTTTTTTTCTTCAAAAATGGTTTGGGGGATCATCTAAACAATTTTTTTTCTTAGCCTTGTATCCATGTTTGACCATTATTTAGCAAGTGAACACCTGGAGAATGATAGTCTAATTTGGCTTTAAAGGTCAAATTTTAGTGTTGTGACCAATTGTCTGACACAGCTAGAAAAAACATATAGTGTATACCCTGGTGTGAATGAGATACAAGATTCACAAAAATGATTTGATTCATACTAACAACTGATTTCCCTATTTCGTCATCAGCACATGAGAAGTTAAATGAAAAGGAAGCAGTGGACAATTCTCATTCAGAGAATGTTTTGACAAAACATCCCAAAATGCGAAAACAACCCAAGGACAGTTTATTGAATTTCAAGCAAAAGCCTTAGAAATAGGATTGATCAAGCAGAACAAGATCTCTTTTAAATTATCAGTATTCTAAAGATGATACTACATACAAAACCACCGGGTGAGAGAACATTTGTAATACACTCGATGCTTTCGATTCACTTTCAAACAAATTCTTTGCAGTCAGTGTATAGCATAAGTGACTTTTTCACTCTTAATTCATTTTCTTCAATTACCCTAACTTTTCTTTCATACATATAGTGTTCTTTCTAAACATGCGACAATCTTGTCCCAGTTCTACATTAGTTATTCATTCAGGAAAGTTTGCGGTTGCCCCATCTGGTGTAGGGTTATCTTGTAATAGTCCTGAAAAAGATTGAACGAAAGCTCGAAAAAGATTTTAAAAACAGTTTCAAGAAGATTTAACTAACTCGTACTCAGAAGAAGAAATCAAAAGCAGTGAGAGAACCTCAAGTAAAGGGCACAAGATTGGTCAATAAAGAGAAGAGAAATGAAGAAGAAACTGGCAGACAATAATTTTAAACACTTACAGAACAAGATTCTTGCTATAACAAGGTATTCTTATGGAGAAAAGATCTTCTTATACTGCCTTTCCAAAGTATTTTCCTGGTGTAAATGCACCTAGTTAAAATACAGTTGGATATGTCCTTGGCACCAAATAAGGGTTTGCGAATGTAGACTAGCACTGTCTGGGAATGGTATTGGTTAGGATCTGTGAATTGAATCATTATTGAATAATATCTATCAGTTCTACATGAAAAAAATATCCCATTCACATCAGAAAAATAAAACAGATTTTGACCTTGTTGACTCCTAGTTTCTCAATTACTATTGTTAGAATAAAAGAATTGGTGAAAAAAGAGCTGATGTTTTCACAATTCACATGGATAAAAAGAAATGGATGTAAATGAAATTGGAAGATTATTATCGCACATATTTGGGCATATTTTAGTTTCAATATCAAAACTATGTACCAATCAATCGTTAATCCTACAGGACCACGAGTGAAATGGACCCCAAAAATTGTGGTCCTGTTGAATCATAAAGAAGAATTAAATGTATGCATACAAAACAGTAAAAATGTATTATCATCTACACAGGCTGCCAACATGGCGGACACATTACATCACCTGAAACATTCAAACTGGAATAAAAACTGCACCTGTGCGCAACTTTCTACTCATGCAAATGCACCCATTATTTCTAAAGCACAAGCAGGTTAAAGAATTGATTCTTGCCATCATCCATGAGAAATCTCTTTGTTCGTTTCTGGTTCCAACATCCGAACGTCCATTGACTAGATCAGTTTAATCTCCATGCATAATCTGTGTTTCGACCCGATCAGAAGGATTATCAGTATTTTGAGCGTTTAGTATTGATCAATTCATAATGGGAACGACAGATTGTTACTTGAACTGGAAAAATACATGCCAACGTCTCCCAAAATTTCTGACAAAAACCTATGAATAATTCAAGCTCAAACTTTGGAACAAGGGCCCATTAGCAAATAAGTCACTAAAAGAAAAACATTAGGTTAAAGAGAAAGACAAAGACTTTGCAGAAAAAAATAAATGAAGTTTGAACAATCTAGGATAAAATGTATTAACAACTGGCAAATTTTGACAAATATGGAACATTTGTCCTTGACAGAGCTAGAAATTATGTTCTAATGTTTCCTCAGAAACAATACACCAAATTGAATGGGGAAAATTATATCAATATATCCTTTCAGCCTTAACCATATTTGTTTTGGAGAATTGAACTAAACAGAATCAGTATTCTTAAAACCTTTCTTGGAAACCATCATGAATAATCGATCCTTTAACCCTTAAATCCGCTTTTGTTTCGTTGTGACAAATCAATTGAATAGATTGCCATTACTGGAAGCCATAGATGTGTTAGTCTTTATAATAAAGAATGAAAAGAAAAATGCTGATCTTTTCTTGTCCCAAGAACAAGGAAAATGGGATGTTCAAGAGGTACTTACAAATACTAATTCGTTTTGAGAAATTCACACATAAAATACCACTTTAACTAACAAACAGATACATGAACATGGATTTTATAAGTAAAATTAGTGTGTAAAAGCGCAAGTGATATGCCATCCCCATTAGTGAGAAGGCAAATATTAAAGGAAAAATGAGGGCCAATCAAATTCAAAGAAACTCCTTTCAACAACTGAACATACATGAAGAACTAATGCAACATATGTTCCTTTTTTGTTTATCTAGAGCTCATGATTTAGTCATTTTGTTGTTCTTAGCTTCCAAGGACTTTGTTCCATTCTCTTGTTGAAGAAAAACTTAGCAAATAGAAGGAGCACAAACTGACACAAGCAGGGATACACCCAGCATTTATCTGATTCATTTCCATGAAGAAGTTGCATTTTGAATGGGTTACGTTTGGGATGATCTAGGAAGCCTAAAAAAGGTGATTTCCCCATCCTCCCCCTCTAATCGCAAAAAGAATTTGAAAGATTTCAATGATATACCATATTATAAGCTGGCATTTGTTTACTACTGGACACTACTAAATCATTGCAAAAAAAACTTTATGCTTCCAAAATGAACAGCTTACCAATATTTCAATGATCTTATGCAATAGTAATGAATTTCCAACTATTTTTTGTTGTCAATTTCACTCTGAAACAATTTCAACTTTTTTGAGAGAGGGTGTGGCTACACAACAAAAATGACATTTAAATTCAATGGTTTGGAAGACAGGAAAGATGGGTAGATATGTCGACAATTTTCAAAAGTTGCCTAGTTACAAATGAAATATCAAAATATAATATTACAAATTATCAAGTAATCATAAATTGTATAATTTATAATATTCTAAACATCATCAAGCTGAAATCCAAAACTTGGGCCGTATATCGCTCTCTGCTTGACAGCTCAAGATAATTGTAATCAGGATAATTTCCCCAGGCCGTAATAAATTTTTAGTTCCTTTGAGGCAAATCAAGATGATGAAGACTGTCCTTCAACAAATGAAACAGGCCTACATGTATACTGCTAATCCAGTTTGGATTATGTGACATTTACCTGTCCCCAAGCTTTCGGAGATATCACCTAGAATTCAACAACAACATAATATACAGATAACTCTGCTTCAGTCGAATCTTCTGGTACCACAAAAATCTGTGCGACTTAAGACAAATTTTACTTTGAAAGTGGTAAATGAAAATCTGTATATGATTTATTCTAAAATTCTTTGACTTGGACAAGTTCGACTGAGGCAGATTTGACTGTACCATGGAAATAAAAGTAGAGCAGGTCTATATGATACTATAATCATGGAATACAGCAACAGATTCTATCAAGGATGACCAAAGTTCAGCTCGTTTTTGGAAAACTTTCACAACATTTTTTTTTTTTAATCGAATTGTAAGTTCTGTGCTTCCATATTCCTTAACCCCACCCCATACCCCAATCCCCTAGCCCCCATCCCTCTCTCTCCCCCATCCCTCTCTCTGCCCCCTCCCACCATCTGAACACATCCTGTCCTTGTGTATGTCAAACGTAGATCATTAGAAGACATTTCAATTACATACCCAGTTACCAATGATTATTATTCCACACATATGTTGTTAACCTCTTTCTTCATTAAAGGGTCCATGAGGTTCAGATAAGGAGGATGAAATTAGCACCCTTTTTCTTTTATATAAAACGTAACCCCTACAAATTAAATGCATCTACAAATAATATATTATCAAAATACAGTCTAACCTCTTTATAACGAGGTCGTTATAACAGTGCTCTTCATAATGAGGTTTGACTGTAACAACTTACAGAATCAAGGATCAACTTGTACTACCATAAGTTGCCATTGGTCCTGTATAAACTGCAGATCTATTGCAAATTGAAATGCCCATTTCTCTTCGGGCTCCAGTCTACCATTTTGACAAGAAGTAAATGAAACAATGGTTTCAATTGTTGCTTGCCGATCAACTGCAACTTGCAATTGAATGCAACGTTCTAGCAACAACCCCCTCCCCTTTAGACGACTGAATGTCGAACCATCTTTTTATTTTTTAGAGTAAACATTCTGCAGACTGCCAGGGGCCAATTGCACAAAATAGTGTTAGCTATCCTCTTTCTGCTAAGACATCGTCACTTCTTATGCAAACCTACTAACATAGACGCCAACATTGATACGTCTATGCTAAGAGGATGGCACAAGAAGTTAAAAGATCTTAGCAAGACGAAGATAGCTAAATAATAATAATAATATAGCACAAAACACAATCATGCGAAAGTCCCTATGCCCAATAAAGGAACATAGAAAAAGAGAAAGAAGTCAGAGGAACTGGGATTATCACTAGATTAGTTTTTTCTTAAAGAGATATGTTTTCAGGTTTCTTCTGAATTTTTCATATGGTGCAATATTTGTGAGGTAGTTTGGGAGGCTATTCCATAAGATAGATGTGGCATGTGAGAATGATCTCTCACCATATGATTTTGTAGCCGTATTAGGTGCCAAGACCATTTCGTGCAATTGTCCCCTGGTCTGTAAATGCATGGCCTTTAATGATTGCATGAACATTATGATTGTTAACACAGAAGCAGGCCGCATTAATCTGACTTAATCTGGTTTAATCTGCTTGAATGATTAGAATGTGACGGTCCAATAGAAGATGTACGCTTCGGAATGGTCTCTACTCGGGTCTACCAATAGACTTCAAGAAGTTTGCACGATGAATATGGGAAGCAGAGAGTGGACAAGAGTAAACAAGTCCCATTCAATCTTTCCCAAATTCATAGACGGATCCAGGAAGGTAGGAGTGGGCCGAACCATGCCCTATTGGGGGTACAGTGGGCAACAACCCACTTCATTTTCCCTCCCTATTGTTAACATTCGTGTTCGGTTTCATAAAGCTGTGCATAGATCTACGCATGTTTCTACAAACAATTGGTGACCCTTTCTTTGAGGCGATTCAGCACCAGGGGTTATCATTGAGCGAGAGAGAGAGGGTCACCAGTCATTTATTGTCGTGCTCAGATTTATGCAAGGTTTTGTGGTCACCAGTCGTTCATAGTCATATTTAGATCTACACACATTTTTATGAAACACAATCCTGGATCTACTCCCAACAAGTAAGCGAATATGCATGAGTTGTAACAATAAATGGTGATTTGACAGTTTTGACTCCAGTCTCGCATGAAGTGAACTCGACTAAGAAATAGTTCAACTCGAAATGCCAAACTCCTCAGGTTCCATTATCGGAACCCAGTTCGAGCTCCAAACTTTGATGAATGTTTTGAACAAGGGTAAATACACATGAATACAACGAAGGAAAAAACATCCACTCTTTCAGCTTTCCTGTTCATAGTGTGGATTGAGGAAACAGGAGTCAAACATTCTCTCACGTACAGGTGCGGTATGATTTGTTTAGAGAAAGTCAAGATTCAATTTGGATGAAAGATGACCTTGGAATTGGACAATAAGGAAGCACTTCAGAGAATTCATGGCACTCTGACGATGGCATCCAAAGCAACAATTGTGGTCCTCATGCTTCATAATGATAGGATTTTCATTCATTGCATGTACATGTATATGCCCCCTCCCCTCCCCTCCACACCTACCCCTTCTGTTCCTATCTTGTAGGAAAAAACATTATTTGTGAGGTTAAAATATTAGAGAATACATGGCACTTTGACGATGGTATTCAAATTACAGATTATAATTTCCTCATACTTCATAATGACAGCAATTTAGCGGAATATGATGTTGCAAAGTCCTTTCCTTAAAAAAATTCAAGTTAGGAGGGGTGCCAACTTTTTGGGGGGTTGGAACTTCTGTGGATAGCAATTTATGGGAATATTGATAAGGGAAAAAAGTTGTTTCCTTCCAAAATTCAAGTTAGGAGGGGGTGTCGACTTTTTGGGGGAGGGTGGAACTAGTGTGAATAGCAATTTATGGGAATATTGATAAGGGACAAAGTTGTTTCCTTCCAAAATCCAAGTTAGGAGGGGGTGCCACCTATTTTGTATCACCTAAGCAGGTTTCTCTTGCAAACCCTATTTTAATGCTCTGAGCTACATGCAAGAAGTTCACATCTCCTCCCCAACATAAAACCATTTTTTTTCCTTCTCACCCACCTTGTTTTTCCTCCCTATCATTTTCTAAATCATAAACATCAAATCTTGATGTAAAGCGAAAGGGCGGGGGTGGCGCCTTGGGTGCAACTATGTGCACTTTCTTGTAAAACTTCATTGTAACTTCTACAATCCTGCTTTGTCTAACAAGGTCGGCTTTCAACCTGGGGCCAATTGCACAAAATAGTCTTAGCTATCCGCTTCATGCTAAGACATCTTTGTGCCACCCTCTTAACATAGTCGTATCGGCACTCATGTCTATGTTACGAGGGTGGTACAAAAATCCAAGATTTCTTAGCAAGAAGAGGATAGCTAAGACCATTTCAAGCAATCGGCTCCTGGATAACATTGCACAAAATTCTACAAACGATCAAGTTCACTGCCATCCAATTGAAGCTGAATTATCATAACACACATCTCAATGGCACATCAATGTACTGGTCTCCATGAGGGATTCGTGAGACCTGACCCTTCGCATACGTCTCAACTGGGACATCATTATCCAGTCGGATTTAGCGCATTCAGTCACAAATTGGCAACGTGAGTAGCGGATCAACTTGAAATTGATCCTTTCTTGTCACATATCACTCGCAACCAGTAGCATATTTCTATTTTCGTAGAGTCTGATTCAGTCTTGATTTGCAGACGGTTTTCCAACTTATATTGAATGAAATTTGCCCTAAAATATACATTGTATATTCTGTAATACTTAATTATTTCGGCTTCTGTGATCTTTCATTATCTGTATGAATTAACTACAAATGAGATATTGGGTTTCAACAATGATTGTCTTCAGGGTTTATTTTTAGCCTAAATTTGAGGGTTTTCGGTGTATATATCTTGTGGCGTATTATTCATTTTGTCAAAACAATTATTTACAGCATTTTTAACACACGTATCAGCAAAATACCTCTAAATTCTCATACTGATGTGATAGAAAAAATAACCAATGTACAATGCTTTGCCAATGAGGATGCACAATGCATGTGGTGTACTTCCAGTAAAGAAAACTGACCTGGTAAGCATGGCCCAGTCTCTGATGGTCAAGCATGGATATCCATGGGTCAAGCGAGCTTTGGTCAAGTCCCTGGACAATCTAAAAATAGATTTCCTGTATCTCGTTTCAGGCACAAATCTTTACCAGACATGACAGTGTAGGTAGACTCAAACAAGGATATGCTTTTTGATATGCATAGCTAAAAACTTATATTCTCATTCCATCTGTCCACCCCCCCCCCCCCCAACTTTTTTCATCTCTCTCCTTTTGTCTATCCATCTTCCTATCCATCTCTCTCTCCTTCTCTCTCCTTCTCTCTCCATCTCTCTCTCTCTCTCTATTTATCTTTCTTAAAGCAACTTCTGTCCAAATGAAATGAGAAATCCATCATATTTCTGTTTATTGTAATAGCCAATGCAAATATCTCAACCTTCGGACAGACAAACGTGAGAAAACCATCAAAATATCATGTCATATTTGATGTGAATGATTTGACCTCTACGGATGATGATATCACTAGCAGACCCCCACTCCACCCCAATCCAGGGGTCAGGGTCACACAAGGTCAAAGGTCAAATCCAAGTCTGGTTAAGATCACAATCAAAATCTTCCTGAGAGGCAAATTTGAAATGACATCTTTTGTCCACTGACATTTTTTCTTTGATAAGGAAATTGTAAAAATTTCCTGGGGGCAGACTATTTTCCAAGTGAGCATCCAACCCAGAAAATTTCCCATGATATAATGGAGTTTTCAAGTACATATAAACGTAGCAAGAGCAAAATATGAACAGATATCTGGAGATCGCTTCAAGAGCAAATTCAGACCTCCCAACCTTTCATACTAAATAATGGTAATAAAGCATAAAATATATCCCCCTCCTCTGAATAAGTGATTGGGAGAATACTTCCTAAAATATTATAATTATTAACAATTTGACAAAACAGCTAGAGCAAAGAAAAGAAAACCTTGAAAACCTCAAAAACCTTGAAAACCTCAAAAACGTCAAAAACATACTACTGAATAACCACAAGCTTGAAATGATAGAAGAAATATTTCTTCTTTAATCTTCATAGTTGGGGTGTGTGTAAAATTCAGTAATGTTGTGCAGTGTTGATCAAATTTGTCTGAATGATGACCATAAATATATTACTGTAAAAGTCAATATTTTAGCGTATATGAATTTGAGAAAATTGCATAAATTTAAGACCTTTTTGCACAATAACCAGTTATCTTTTCACATTTTGAAAATTCATTGTACACAAGTTTATGGGCATTCTAATAAGTGAAAAATTTAGCAAATGTATAATAACAAAAATCGTGAACATTTAAGAATTTACAAAATCTGGAGCAGTATTCAATAAAAATGCATGTATTTTGAAGAGTATTCATGACTTGATAGAGTATATCAGGAAAGTCATTTAGGGTTTGACAATTTTCTGAGACACATTGTAGCACTCTACATAAACCATGAAGAGTCTGGTACAAACATTTTTACCCTATTTGATAATTAGCATAATGAGACAATTTACCTACATGTACAGCATATTGGAAAGCTTATAATGGATATTGTCCTGCATACTGCGAGTCTGGTATTATTTGAGGAGTGTATTATCATCCAAAGTTATGGGGAGATGAGCTTGTTAAAAACTAATATTCAAAATTACATTGAAAATTTCACAATGTTAGAATATCGTGGCTGCATACTTGAATCAGACAGGCAGAGACAAGGGAGCATGGGTGAAGAGTTCAGATGAACAAACATGTAGGCCCGTCAAAACAAAATACAATAGTTTTGATAGAAAAATACTATTTCATACATAAATGCAGGTTTTAAATCTGGGATTAAATTTCTTTGTTGCTTGTGCAAACCAATAACCCTAATGGATGCTGCTTTTGTTATTATTGATTTTACGCTTACTATGAATCAGTTTATCATATCCAATTATCTGTGTATTAACGATTTGAACAAAATATTTTTCGTTTACATGGCAACTTGATGATCCGTAAGAGAATGCTTAGAATATTTTTTACATTTAACTTGGCTCAACCTTCAAAAGTGATAGAGGAGCTACATGTATGATCATAGAAAGTGTGACAATCACATTACATGTAGGCCAAAGCATGCTACAGCAGTGAAGCAAAACATACAAGAGATTTTTTAATGTTACGTAATTCCATGCAACCCATGTGGCATATTATGCGGCAAAAACAAACTGGTAGAAAATACTAGCCTAGTGATTACAACCCATGCAGATGCAATGAGGGTTTATAGTGAAAGTAAAGGCTAAACATTTATGACATCATATCGCACATCGCTCATAATGTAAAAAAAATACCCTGATGAATGAAGATATCCTCCATATTCTCATAAATTTTTTGGTTTTATAACTTGGACAACAAGTCAATCAAAGTAACAACTAAATAAAAGTTAATAAGAAGGGATAATTGGTAAAAATTAAAAAAAAAAGAACAGGATTTGTGTTTGGACAAAAGTAGAACTGAATTTTATCAATACATAGGCTAATCTTTTCTGCAGTTGAAACTACCATGTAAGATGTTTTAAGATAAAATAACAAAAACTTTGCACATAGGCCTTATTAGGTACCAAGCCTGAATTTCACAGGTGGAAATTCTAGAAGAAAGAAAGAAATGATTGAATAGTCAACCCCCAAACCAGCATCCCTAAGCATTCATGATTTCCATTGCCCCCCCCCCCCCCCCCAAAAAAAAAAATGAGAAAAATGATAAATTGTTATTAATAACAGATGTCCGGAGTTCAAGTCCCGCCCATGGCGGTAATTTCCAACAGCAAAAAAATCATCCACATTTTGCTACACTCCACCCAGGTGAGGTGAATGGGTACCTGGCAGAATATTATTCTTCAATATGCATAAGCGCCTCATAAGCTGCTATTGCTAAAGCCAGGTTAATAATACTGCATTAATGGAACAGCGCTTTAACAGAGGTAATTAGCGCTATATAAGAACTGCATTTTTCTATTTATTTTACATTTAGGATGGCAGGCATGCTTGTAATTTTCACAAATTCAAGTGCTCCAAATATGTGGCTACCACGTCTCCAGCAACTCAAGACTACATAAAGGATCAGATTTACCCCAACACGTGCCAACCAGCCGGCCAGTAGCACTTCAAAAAACACGAAACCATCTTGCTTTCCAAAGGCATGTGTATAAGTTCGATGACAGATGTCATTTTCGCTATTTGATGTTTTTTGCATCTGGGCTCCCTAAGTGAGTGTAACTGTAATCTACGAATGGTTGAGGAATGTCACTGTTGAGTCATGCGGTGAGGAAAAGTGGAAGTCAAGTTCGGGTGAAGTTTTCTTGAATTTGATTATGTGCGAGATGAATAAAACAAGTGATAACTGAAAATGAGACATTTGCAGAGAATAATTTTCCCGGTATCGCATCACACTTTGCTATGCATTCTAGCAGTATTGCTATACAATGCATGTTCTGTTTAGCATCTTTTTCACATGGAACTGTACAGTAAACTATTGAAATTATTTCCTCAATGTCTGAAACTGCTTATCAAATGTGGAAAGTACAATTATTCCCTGTCATACGGGTGCTACAAGAATTATTTTCACCAGTTGCCTTGTCGGGCAACCAAGTTTTTAAATCACTTGCCCAAAATAGGAGGTAGATGCTAATTTGCAAATAGAAAAAGAGTAGCAGTTACACTGTACAACTTTACTTGCCCTATTGAGCAAGTGACCACTTTATTGCCCGACAGCTAAATTTTGTTGCCCCGGGCTTGCGGGCAAGTGGGTTTGTAGCACCCTGATTTGACTGCGGTACATAAAGAACAAAAATATATGAATTTTGGGAAGAAAAGCAACAAAGTTGTTCAACATTCTAACATTGTCATTGTTTATGTTGCCCTACTGGAAATTTAAAGAGTTGGTTTTTGGGGGGTGGTGCTTGAATCATGTATGTCAGAGACATTTTTTTTGTATTATCCACATCCAACAAATTTAAAATTCCATGAAAAACATGAAAAACTCTTCACTTCCACCTAGGGCAATGTCATGGAGGAATGAATTACAATGTTTGGTAATTGGTAAACCTGTATTCCTGACCAAAAATTTAAACAAGAATAAAAGCAATTTGATTAATTGTTGTCTTAATACAAATACAGGTCAAAACAATCTTAGTTATATTCTTTGTTTATAAATTCAACAGAGTACTATTTCAAGAACTTACTTTAAAATCAGGCTACAGGTACTAATACTGTTTTACGAGCTATTAAAGCAGTGTATTATTTCAACGAGAATCATAAATCTTAGGTTTCATAAAACCCAGGTAAGTCTGGTTTGGAGATGAGATTGCTTTTTCAGAAAAAACAAAGTTCAGACAGATCTAGGTCAAGCCTACATGTAAAATAAGAATGAGAAATTGATGGAATACAGATCAGGTAGTTCCATTATTGAACCAAAACATATCGAAATAGGAAAGTTGAAACTTGATAAATTTAATTTTGGAGTACTTCAATATCGAGGTCAACACTTCCACATTGTCTAAGCCTGACATTTTGCCATACATGTAGGTCTTATCCATGTTATTCTAGGCCTCATGTTTAAATTTGTACTGTTCTACATGTAAAATGTTGCATTTACAGTGACATATACACATGGATGATATTCCTAAAATGTCATCACTGGTTTTATAAACCATCACCAACACTGTTTTTCTTAAGCATTGCCTGGAATCCCTGACATATCGCCAAACACCTAACTACAACTGAAATGCTTGTTCTTCTCCACCATTGAGTACGGTATGGACAGAAATAAGTTTCCCACCAAGTGCTACAAAAACAAACGTGCTTTATATACGCTTTGATGGGACAGAGTGGAAACTAACTTTCTTTCTGTTCATATTGCATACATATGTCGATATTGTTAAATGTATGGTCCCATTTCATAAGTAATAATAATAATGATGAACGGCTTTCATGTAGCGCTTATCAATTCATGAGAATTCTCAAAGCGCTCTACAATTGCAGTATTATTACCCTGGCTTTAGCCGGGCAGCCACCAGCGCACTTGCCGTTTCAAGGAATAAATATTCCTACCAGGTACCCATTCACCTCACCTGGGTTGAGTGCAGCACAATGTGGATGAAATTCTTGCCAAAGCAAATTAAGGCTATGGGTGGGACTCGAACCTACGACCCTCTGGTTGAAAAGCGAGAGTCGCGAGCACTACACCACGGCGCCTCCACCAATGATGTTATTACCTTTCCAACAGCAAGTCATTCCCTTTAAAGCGAGGACCAACTAAGATTCCTTGGGTGTTGGAAAACTATTTTTGCCCTCATGATGTTTATTGGTTTCACATCAAGGCAATTAGACCATGCTGGTAGACATGCAACATGCTAATTTAAAGGGACTGATCAACGAGTTAATACTTTGAAATTCTTCGACTGAAGACTTGAAAAGAAACAAATTGGTGCATTTGTTTGTCAATAGACTAAAGACATTTCCCATGAAAAAACATACCATTATTGATTTTTAAAAGTACCATTATCTTCATTGTCTCCTATGAATGTTAATGTTTTATATTTCAAGCGCCTTGAGTGTCTCATGGCAGATTAGAGCTTTACAAATTGAAAATAATTATAATATAAACATGTATATTCTCCCTTGAATTAAAAAAATAATTGTGTATTGTAATAATATTCATTATTCAATAAAAGTGACTGATGTATAACTCAGAAATCAGAAAAAGAAAATGTGTCATCTAACTTTTTTCAAATTATCATTTAGAGGAAATCCTTCTCAAAGATGTTGCAAATTAGTCAACAAAATGGCCTTTTGTTTGAAGTAGTTCTAAAATATTCAAAATTCAAAATCAAACCTGAGCAAAATCTCTGTGTACGCTTCAATGGTACCAAAAATACACATTTGGATAAAATTATCAAGGCATTCATAGTTTGTGCCACATATTTGGCTCTTTATAGTTTATTGTACTCCAAGTAAGAAAATTGGAATGAGAAATATCTAGGGTATTGACTTCTTACTCACACATTGTAAATCTAATAACTATACAGAGATAAGTATCGTTTTCTTGCCCCATACGAATTTGACCATTCTATCATGTACAAGATCAATGAAGTTACATTCTTTTGTGTGCGCTTTACCATAAAACTTCTCAAGTATTTTGATTGTTTTCATGTAGTGGGCGAGTCATATTGGAATATAAAAGTGAACAGACTTGAAACTATCCGTATCGGGAGGGGGGGGAGTGGGGGGATCCAAACTTTCACTGCATAAATATAAGTCATTTGTTTGGATATACATGTCATGCACGTCAGCCTCATAAATCAACCTACTTGTGCATTTCGACATCTAACGAAGGTGAACTTCATACAAATGGGGGTTGCGACCCACGGATAAACATAACAAGACCTCAATGTCGGACAGTTTTAAGGCTTATCTCTTCATCAATTTACAAACAATAATGGTCTTAAAATTAATTGCTAGGACGATGACCATGTATGACCACCTGGCGGTTAGAACAAATTGGTAAACAGAAGTTTAATTTGATTAATTTGATGGCAGAGTATTGCAATAAAACAAGAAAAACAACATATTAAGTTTTATTAGTCAACACACTCTAAATTCCGTAGATTAAATATCAAATGATCTATTGCCTTGTATCAGGGGGTTAACAAAAATGGACCTGGAAGTTTTATTTATTTATTTATTGCAGTTTTTTTTTCTATTTTGGCAGGTGTTTTTCTTTACCAAAATAGAAATTCATCCAAAAAAAGGTTCATTGTGCTGTGAAAACTGAAAATTTGAGCTAAAATCAATATTCTTCAGGGGTTACAAATTTGAAAACTTACAGTAATCCAAAGCAAAGCAAAGGGCTCCTTGAGTTGGCAACTCTGCCAATATAGGCATATAACAGAATATGTCTGGGTTGAAGTTGCATAAACTAGTAGTACCTTTTAAAAAGTAACAGAATTCTACAAGTACATAAATTCAAAATTAAAAGTTTATATCGAGTTTGAGGATCATCATTTGTTACTTGCCCCATTGATATTGCATTTTGTAAAACATGCTGTAATCATTTTCACACATGAGCGATTTCAGTTGTTGCATAATGTCTCTCGCAACACTGCACATCCTGAAGAATTAGCGCGCCATGAAGAGAAATAATTTAAAGTCAGGGCGTCATGATCAACGTAACTTCCGGTTGCGAGCGCACACAGACGGCGTGTTGCGTATTGACAACAACGATATTTGAAAGTTTCCTTGCTTACGCACCTTGCCAAGCTCAGAAACTCGGAACACTTTGTATGAGTTTCCGATCCGCATTGTTGTCGCCTGTAACTTTGATTCCTCCCCTCTTCAGCTTCGATTTTTCTAAAAATGTGCGAAACGCATACGTATGCGATTGCCGAGCTGGCGAAATATAACTTGCTCGCTCGATATTCCAAGTTAAAAATGTTGTGATTTTTGTGTTCGCCAATCTCCGTAATCAAAATGGCCACGGCCAGGCCACGCCCTCTGAACGTCATGTTGTCCCGCCTTTAAAAAAAGTTATCCCTAACTTTTCAGGAGTGTATTTTATGTGGAAAATAAGATTCAGAAAGTTAAGAAAGATAAGAATCCTAACAAATCACTTTCAGAACAATTCTGGAATTGCAATTTAAGTTGCAAGTCTGGTTTGAGTATCATGAGACTAAGCAAGGAACATCTTCATTGATGGTGACTTGTCCCATTGATATTTGTCACTAATGTGTGTAACAGCAGGGCATCATTTCCTTACAGACAGGGGGCCTATTATACCATTAAACGATTGGTGTCATCCCCATCTGTTTCATCTCTTACTTTCTCTCCTTCTTTTTTGGTCTCTTCCCTTCTTTCTATCTGTCTCTCATTTCTTTTCTCTCCTCCCTCCCATTCGTTCTCTCATCAATGAGAATGTTTCTCTCTTTTCATACTACTCAAATGATCTGTTTGTAACACTTTTTCTATCTTTCCTCACTATAAATTATTAAAGTTATAATTAATTGTAGCAATCCTGGGGCCTGTAACATAAAAGAGATACGATAGATTTTGCAATTAATCGTATCTCTATGGTACATGTTTTGCCATAGACTTACGATAAATATTTATCGTAACTTCAGGGGCGTATCCAGAGGGGGGCGCAACAGGCGCGCGCCCCCCCTATTGAGCTGGGTAAAAAAAATAAATTAAAAAAAAAATAATAAATTTAAAAAAAATAATGGGTACCCCTATCGGGGCTAACCAGCACTTCGTCCTCACCCAATACCCCCCCCCCTCCCTTGTAATATTTTTTTCACAAGCCGTACTTATTCAAAATAATAGTTAATAGTGGTAAATGTTTGCAGTATCGATGTATCGTATGAATAGGTAGACCCTACTGCA
>BQKZ01005358.1:0-17379 GCA_036244855.1 Temnopleurus reevesii | reverse complement strand
ATAGATAGATAGATAGATAAATGGTTTATTGAATAAAAATCATTGCAGCTAATAGCTGAATTGTGATTTAAATTTACAAAGTAAAACATAAATAATATACAACATTGATAAAATGACATGTGAAGTATAAAAATGGTGAGAGGTACAAGGTAAATGGGAGAATTTTATGTTGCCAATCGCAGCCCGCGCGCCGCACGGTCCGGCGCCCGGCCCGGCGAACACATGAGCCCCCGGACAAAGTCAAGACCTGCGGAGAACCCTGAGGAGGAAAATGTACAAACGGCCCTTGTAAAAAAAAATACATATACAAGAGGCTTTCGTCATCATTTATATTTTTACCTTGGGAGGCAGTCATCAGTGACTTTAAATTCCTTATCTGTAGTTTACTTGAGATGACCAAGCTTGCGCAGGGTTCATACGGGGTTGCCTAATGAACATGTTTCTTATCTGCTTGTCATTTGAGATGGACAAATCCATCATTCAATCTTATCACTATCCCATGCTCCGTAAACCAGATTGCTTTCGACATTTGTACATTTGTCAGTTTGGTGCCAGGGGCCAGTCACTTGAAATAGTGTTCTTGTCACTCCTACTAACATAGATGGAAAAGCATTTACACATCTATGTTGGGAGGTATGTTACAAGTAGCCAACACATCAGCGCAAGAAGGAGATAGCAAGCAAGAAGGAGCCTAAAGAATTGAAAGCAAGTCTTGCTCTTTATACAAAACACATGATTCACTTTCTTGCAATGAGCACTTTTGTCACGTCAACTTTGGAACTGACCTGGGCTATGACATAAAAAATGTATCTAAAAATATGACTCGATCCCCTCTACCCCAGATTACTTTTTCATCAGTTCCACTCCCAATTCTAAAAGTTGCGTATTGGCCTATGCCATCCATTGAAAGTTGGATAACTTGGAAAAAATCTCACATCAAGCAGAGCGCTACCAACCAACTTGCCCGCATGCCCCGGGCAAGTACATAAAATTGTCACTTGCCCAATAGGGAAAGTAACAGTTTTTTTTACTAATTTCCCTCTGCATGCGCAAATCGGCATTGGCCATCAATTTTGGGCAAGTCACACTTTTGTTTGGGCAAGTGATTTGAAAACTTGGTTTCCCAACTGGGCAACTGGTTAGAAATTTCTTGTAGCAGCCTGATCAAGCTCTCCAGACCTATTTAAAAATATTCAAAGTGATGAAAAACCAACAAAGAGTGTCAAAATAAAGTTCCACATGCAGGTATTCATGAAAATTTAATTTCATGAGCCATGCTCTTATATTAAAAACAGTGTGTCTACATATTGGTGGTATTTTGGGGAGTGGGGGTTGAAGCAGTAAAGATTGAATTTCAAAGCCTGATTTCAATTCCCTGGGACAATAGATTTATGCTACACCACTGATTATTAATCCAGTATTTAGGATCTGAAAGTTCTAAACTTTTTTGCAATAAAAGCAATTGAATACAATAACTTTAATACCATGACTCCCATAATCTTATTGAAAAAAATAAACTATCATTCTATGCTGCCCATGGACCTTTAAATACCTTGGGAAACTCAACACTACCAGAGGGGATACCAGTGACAGAGACAGACGAAGCTTATGTTTGGAATGCAAGTTGAAGTGCAGGTCTTTATCTTAGTTATGTCAGTCTAATGAGTTCATTTGTTATCGCTCGGATCTTTTCCATGCGATCTGTCAAACAACTCGCACTGGTTCTCTCAATATATCATGCACCGTTTTAATTTTGTAAGACATGGAATAAATACATGTACATAAATACATGTACTATACATATATGAGCCGCAATTTTTGTGGTCTTGGCCTACCGAAAATTTCCACTCTGTATGATTCACATTCATATGTCTACAAACATTGTCAGAAACTTGAAAATAAAATGTCAAACTGGTCCAAAATTGTGAAAATTAAAATGTGAATCACCAAAGAGCTGCATAAAATATTTTCTCACAGGAAAATAATAATAATAATAATAATAATACACAACATTTATATAGCGCTTTATACGAAGTGTTTCAAAGCGCTCTGTGCATTATTACCCGGCTATTGCATGGCTACCATTAGGCGCTCACTGCATTCAAGGAATATCTTCCTACCGGTATCCATTCACCTCACCTGGGTTGAGTGCAGCACAATGTGGATGAATTTCTTGCTGAAGGAAATTGACGCCATGGGTGAGATTTGAACCTATGACCCTCGGGTTGAAAGGCGAAAGTCAGAACCACTACACCACGATGCCTCCACTCATGGCGTGATAATAACCATAACTTTTCTTGTTTAGTGACTTACATTGCACATTTTAATATCTACATGCATCCTCATGTTCTTTACATGTTTTGAAAGGTCATTGTACACAAGTCTATGTGTATTATAATGATTGATAATTTTTTAGCAAATTCGTCATCACAAATTTACCGAAAATAAAACCCCAAAGAAATGTCAGCTTATACAGTATACTGAAAGATAGTAAGCTATTTAGGGTCTGAAGACTTAGACTTGAGAACCCAATTGGCTAATTAATTAGGGCTATCAGAGAAGGCAATGACAGGATCAGATCTGATTGAATTCGCACTCACTTTCACTTAATGTGCTTCGGCCGTTTGGTGATTCAGATTTTAATGTCTATCCTCGTGTTTTTTTGGAAGTTGGGCGGCTATGTAATAGGGTCTGAAGACTTAGACTTGGGAAACCGATTGGTTAATTAATTAGGGCTATCAGAGAAGGCAATGGCAGGATCAGATCTGATTGAACACGCAATCACTTCCACTTAAATGTGCTTCCTCTTTCTCTCAAGTTCACGGTTCATCAAACTGATCAGAATTTGTCAAACTATTAAAAGTCCAACGATTTCCCCAAGCAGAAACATTACAAATTGTATACAGAGAATGCATAGAATTTGCATCTATTAATAAACCTGCCTATTTGATTCAATTAAAAAGTGACGATTGTTTGACTGATCTGAATCACTGTTTTATCATTTCATATGATTATAAACTACCTCAGAAGGGCGCTTTTTGTCACAGCTGGGTATGGAATGAAATATTATAAATTTCATAAACATTGTTATGAACATCAAATTGTGAATACAATCGCCAATAATTTGGAGACAAATTTTTTATTGTTCTATGACAATTTCTAATCTTTTCATCAAAAGAAAAAAAAACAAGTACGTATATATGAAATATAAGCTGAAAATTTACAGATTTCTTCCTACATGAAATCTGTTTTAAAATGACATAATAATTAAATTGAAAAAAAATAAAATGTCATAAATTGGATAGCCAATCCATTTTAACTTAGTAAATGATTGTGTAAACTACTAACACAATGGATTTTGTTCTGAGGTCATCAGAACACTGGTATATCTTATCATAGGAATTCAATTGCATAATCTTTATCAGGCTTTGAATTAGAGAATTAAATAGTGATACAGGTACAATATAGCCCTGCCATGCCAAAAAGAATAGGATCAAATGAAGAGCAATTAATACAGCTTGTTTGCAGTATTTCGAATCATGATACTTGGATGTCTACTTATATTAATCATTACAGGATATTAATGATTGTTGCAATGAATTTTAATCCATTGGCTACTGGAATCGGGTAATCCCTGAACAATGTCTAGATGAGCAGAATGTAGTGTTCAGTGGGTTAAAAAGCATTAAATGTAAACAATGGAATCTTCTGAATAATTCAAAATCACCTTTTAATCATAACATACACATTTGTAAGAAGATTTGAGATTGAAATCTAAATAGCTGCACATTGACCATTGTAATTTTCAGCCACACATGAGATGAAAATACACACATCCCATGTACGGTATGTAAATACTTTTACATTTTGGTTGGGAGATCATTTGACCTTTGTTAGTTCAGAGCTTTCAGACATCACTTGAACTTTGGAATGTTATTAAAAAGCAACTTGACTACTTGATAAATGGGACATTCAAAATAAAACTACATGAGTACAATTACTGTACATAATTTTTGTAAGAATAAAATGTCCAGAAGAAATTTAGCTACAACATGCTGATTAAACACTATATTTACATTCCTTTTCTTTGATTCTTTTTCTTCTTTTTTTGCTTCAAATGGGGGTATTTGGGTATCTGTATTGAAACATTGCCAAGGTCCTGGTCACATAGGACCCCGGAAGCAATACGATTCACCCCGACTCGTTGTTCTCAGGCAGTTAACTGTGAATTAACAAAGAGTCGGGGTGAATCGTGTTGCTTCCGGGGTCCTATGTGACCGGGGCTTAACTGAAAGTGGAAAAGCAAAGGGGTATCGGCAGAGACCCTTATGGGGTGGAACTCTATCCCTCTGCCTCGTGGAAGTGTGTTTTCAAAGAGTTGAGGTTGGTGACCATTGACCAGTATACATCAGGATTGGGTATGTGAGCTTGCAGACTGGCGGTAGAGAGGTTGAGATGCACTAGTTCATATTAGGACCAGGGACAGATATATCTTTGGGCTGGGTATGGGCTGGGTGGATAAATGTATGGGGAGGAGGCAAAGGGATATCAGCTTAGATCCCCATTGAGCAAAAACTGTACCCTCTCTGCCAAAAGAAGGGATGGTTTTGGAGTGGGTGAAAAGGAGTGATTAGGGAAAGGCATATCTTTGCATTTCGTACATGTATGTGCTCCTAGGCTCATTTTTGTGGGGGTGGGGGCAAAGGGTTATCAGCTCACATCCTCAAACTGTACCCCGTCTGCCAGGAGGAAGGGTGTTATACATGTAAGAGGGTTCAACGGGACTGGTAAGCCCATACCTCTGGACTGGGTATGCACTTGGAGAGGCCAAGAGGCATCAACCCAGATCCTCAAGGGGTGTAAATGTACCCCTCTGCCTCGAGGAAGGGTGTTACGATGAGGGTTAAAAGGGGGATGACCAGGGACCAGTATCCCTTCCAATAATTGGAATCCTTCGAATCCTCCGAAGATGTAACTCAATCCTGATACCAATCTATCCATATTTAGAACTTCCATCTTTCATATTTTTGCTCTGACCCTTAATAAACAATCCCAGAGTTTGGGGGACATATCAGCACCTCTTTTTAGCAGTCACTGCATGATCATATTTTCCTCACTGCTTACATAGTCGTATGTGATCTTCTCATATCTTGACAAAAATATAGGCCCACATGAATTTGAGGTAAACTTAGAGAGAAGTTGTAAGTAAATTCATAGAAATTTCGTTCAAACTAAGCAAATTTTATTGTATTCTCTGATTGTAATACATGAACTAATCTGTTTCAGGGGACGTTGTTACAATGAAAGTTGCAAAAAGTTGCAATGTGATCACAAATGACCTGCACATCAGTTGCAAATTAAAAAGTGGATTTTTAGTGTGCCCTTTTAACAAGATCTGCATAATTTTGACTGGTGCGTTCAGATCAACTGCAACTTGAAAGCAATTGCAACTTTCAAACAACACATCATAAATTGAATGAGCACAAATTTTGGTTGATACTTTGTGCCAGATATAGGGAGCTTACTTTTGACAAATAAAATAAACATAATCTGCTCATCAATCTGCATCTTCAATTACAGGATCAAGAAACAGACCATTTGGTCTTTGTCATATATCATAATTATGATAATAGAAAAAGTGTGAAACAAGAAAATATGATGACAATGACCTCATTAGTCTTGTTCTACTACTTTTCACCAAAAAAATCTGGGCTCTGCCTAATTGCTGGTATCCAAGGTAATTGTTTCAGATATCAATCCGTGTCTGAATACAAAGACTACGCCATACTTCTACAACTCAACAGAAGAAAAATAAATAACTTGTGTGAAATTAACGAAGGCTTGAAATTGGCTTTGGCATTGGACTTCTTGGTTATTAGCTTGTCAATCGACACCACTATGTAATGTACAAACCAAACTATGGCTGCTTGGAATGCCTTGTAGGTTAGTCTAGACTACCAAGACCTTAGCTGTCATCACCTTTTAGGATAGTCTTCATTTGCAGGTGTGAATCTTCACGAAATATTGCAGAGTATGTTCAATAAGACTACAATACTGTCAGTGATTCCATCAACTCAAAAACAATACACAAAATTTTGCTAAAATAAAATGGGACAAAAATGGTCTCTATATCCTTCATTTGGACCAAAGAACTTACTTACTTTTCTGGTTAAGTTGGCAAATTTCTTAGAGTTTAACAATGTTTTGAAAGTTTGAAATGCTAATATGAATTTTTATTTCTCCCTAGAGTAAATAGTTCTAATCTGATAAGAGTTTTGTTGTTTTTTTTTTGTTGTTGTTTTTTGCATTTGGCAAACTTCTGCATGTACATCAAATGCATGTAGAAAGCAGTTTCTTCTATAAAGGAATGCAGCTTTCTTGACAAGGCCAAGAAAAAAAAATGTTTGATTGCCCAAAGATGCCATTTTAGGCAATTAGTGTCAATAGGTCCGANCCCCCCCCCCCCCCCATGTTGAACCCAATTTTAGGGCATGAAAGACAACAAATATGTCAATATACATGTACCCTTGGACCCCCACCCCCAGATACCCACCCCCTTACACATCTCAAAAGGAAGGAAATGAAAAGAAAATAGGCTCTTTGGTATTATCCCCCTTCCCCTTTCAGATTATCCTTCATACCCCAACCCCTCCCCAATTAAACCAAATCTTTAGATTCAGGACTTCAAAACAAAAGATATTGTATCCTGCATTTATATACCAACCAATTGTGTATTGAAACCCATCCTATAGAATAAGGAAGGGAAAATAATGAGTAATGGCTATTAAATGTTCCTACTATTCATTCATTCAATTTGCTGATCTAATCCCTAAAAAAAGATAATTTGTAGCTACACCCCACTCACAACAATTCTGCACCTATACACTGCACCCCCAATTAAAACCCTATCTTACAAGCAAAGACATGAAAACAAAATAGGGCAATTGATATCAACAATAAATGAGTAAGGGCTATTGAATGTTTCTACAGGTTATCCATACAATTCATTGATCTACCTTTAATCCCTACACAATACAGGGATATCCCCTGACTAATCCCCTGGATTATCCCCTATACAACCATTATCCACCTATTGGCTTAATCCTCAATCCTTTTATCACCCCTCCCCTAAACCTTCTCTTGACATTTCACCCTGCAAATGAAAATGCTCTGAACTATTTGTAAAGCGCCTTTCGTGACAATGACTAATCCAGGTTTAATCTCTATTTCAATGGTATCCCAGACTGATATCAGACTAGGCTAATTAGAATCTATGAATAGGCCCACCAAAGTGATTTGAATTGCAAAAGTCTCTGAATACTGCTCTGTGATGAGTTGCTTTTGCAGTTCATCATGAATGCATTGCTCTAAATGGCCCACCAAAATGATTTGAATTGTAAAAGTCTTTGAATACTACAAAAATGGGGCTCTTTCTTGAGTTGAATTTACAGATCACAATGAAGGCATGCAATAAAAGGTGTGACCATTTATGAATAGGCCCACCAATGTGATTTGAATTGCATAAGTCTTTGAATACTAAATAAAAAGGGCTCTGTCTTGAGTTGAATTTATAGTTCACAATGAAATTGTTGCACTAAAAGGTGTGATCATTTATGAATACCTCACCAAAGTGATTTAAATTGCAAAAGTCTTTGAATACTGCATAAAAGAGGCTCTGTCTTGATTTGCTTTTGCAGTTCATCATGAATGCATTGCACTAAATGGCCCACCAAAATGATTTGAATTGTAAAAGTCTTTGAATACTACACAAAAGGGACTCTATCTTATGTTGCTTTTATACATTGTAGCTCACAAAAAGGCATTGCACTAAATGGCCCACAAACATTATTTGAATGGCTTAAATCTTTTAAAACTTGATGTACATGTACATGAACGGGGATCTATCTGAGTTGAATTTACTGTTCACAATGAAAACATGCACCAAAAAGTGTGACCATGTATTTAGACCCAATTTAAGTGCAGGCTGCATTGCAATCACAAGTTGGAATCATACCTACAAAACTCTCTAAAATGGGACATTCTCATTTTCATTTTTTATTGGATTGAAATGAATTGAAAACTGAATTGAGTACTGGAAGTCCAGTGGTTTAGTGAGCGATATTAAAAGTGAAACTATCAATATTTAAGCACTATTACAAAGTCATAATTTTGAAGGAGCATTTCTTGTAAATCATTGTTGAAAATTAATTTGAAAAAGGCATTAAATACGAGAGATACATGTAGTACATAAGATATAAAAGCAGGAAAAGGGATACATTTTGGGAAACTGTTCGATCACTTTTTCATAATTGCCACATCAAATTGGAAATGACACAAAGTATACTCATAGATATGACAAGAACATGAATACGATAACAAAACAGCAAACACAAGTTTTGAGAACAAAAAATCATTAAATATGAATTTTACATTCATAAAGTGCATTTACATCGGAGCAGGGTATCCCACCCTTTCATGATACCAAAACACTACTTCAGGCCTCAAATAATATTTAGCGACAAAATTTCGGAGCAAGCCCTTTCAGTCTCTCATTATGAATTTGTCATTCACGATTCCAGCGCTTGAGGCAAAAATAAAATCTACTGAAGACTGGTCTACAAGAGAACAACAGAAATCCGGGCTACGAAAAGGCATCTTTACAAACGCTGTCAATTTGATGATATACTCATAGCGATCATATAAATTGAACAGCTTTTCACAACAAAGTGCTTACAAAAATATCAACAATCAGAAAAATAAATCTTTTTCGGTAGAGAGGTGGGGTTTGTATGTGTAAATGCATACAATCCATGTCTCATTAACAAAATATGAAATAGTGCAATGCACTTAATTTTTTGCTTTATGCATCTCCTATGACTCGGGGATGAATATCTCAGAAAATAAACAGAGCTCTATTTGTTGTAAAATTCACAGATTTCATTGTAGTCCCATGGGCTGGAATCAAAGAGAATACCTTTGCCATAAACAAACATTTTCTTATAATTTTTAACACTGTTCAATTTTTGTGTTTTTTTTTGGGGGGGGGGGCTTCCTAAAAAAATGGTTCTTTTTGCTTGTTTGTCTGTTTGCTTGTTATGTTTGCCTTTTAGCTTGTTTGACACAAACAATTTTTGTTGAGGAGCTGCATATTCAAAATCTTGCCAAAATGGTGCAATAATCTTTTGTCATAATCATATTTTATTTTAAAACTTAAAATCATTATTAATTGAGTATGATTATCTATGAAGATGTCCAATTAACTTGAGTACAAAACGTGAAGACAGACTAAAAAGCTGGAGAGAGGGGGTCAGTGGGGGTGCATACCCAAATATCTCCCACTGATACTTATATCAACCCACAGAGTCTACCTAGTTTGAAAGCACATACCCTAGACTTTTGGTGTGTGCTTGCGCAGAGCATGATACGGGGTATGCATTGTGTGACTACATCACACACATACAGCATTGCTCTATCCTCAGTCTAGGGGAGAGCATGCAGACACACAATGCATACCCTGTATCACTCTCTGTGTATGCGCACAAAGAAACCCAAGGGTCTGTTCTGGCAGACTAGAGTCTACCCGTCTACACCCCAAAATATGTTATAAGAATAAGTAATAGCATATCACAATTCAAAATGCCCATGAAAAGGAGTGGTGTGCCAGAGTTACAATAACAGTTTGACATAATTCCAACGCTTTTTCTATTTCAGTATTCAAAATGCTTCCAATAGGCCCCTTGCATGTATTAAAAGGACTGATGTACAAGAATTGCAATTATAGTTTGACATAATTCCAGCACTATTTCCATTGGGGTATTCAAAATATTTCCACTAGCCTGGGGGAAATAGACAATTACTGGTTCTTCTTGATCTATTTTTCAATATAAAACGTGAAAACAAACATTCAGAGGGAAATCTTTTTCTTGCGCCTTGATTTGCTTCACTGCATGTTTTATCATTTACAAGGATTGAGGAATCTGAATTTTCTTTCACTTCTTCCCAGACAATGGAGGGCCATCAGAGTGATGATGTTTTAGTTCTTTTACAAACACTCCTGCTAGACCTAAACCAGGCCATACATGTAGCTACATGTACACTGTTGGACGCTACATGACTTATTTAGAGCCAGTACCCAATATTTAAAATTATGACATATATTAAAACTGAACCATTATATCGAAAGAGCTTTAGGTAAATTATGAACTTGTTGGAATAAAAATTGGTACAGGGTGCATACCAGTTGTAATGATATAATATCATTACACCAGTATGACTATTAGGAGTGCAAACTTGTGGAAAATTATATCCATTCGCATAGTCCCGTTGAGGACTATGTGTTCTGATAGCACCCACCTCTGTGTGTGTAGAGGTGCGATCAGATAGGTAAATATGATTAGAGGGCTATGTAAGGACTCTGTTATTGAGTGCAATGAAGTCCCTGTATGTTCAGTGCAAGAGAATGGGGTGTTATCAGAACACATAGTCCTCACCTGGACTTCCCTTAGCATTGAATATAATTTCAAAACACCCCATGCAGCCCCTGTATGTTCAGTGCAAGAGAATATGCAGAGGTGGGTGCTATGAGAACACGTAGTCCTCAACTGGACTTCCCTTAGCATTGAATATAATTTCAAAACACCCTAGCATCACTTAAATTAAGTGCATTCCCCTTTAAACACCATCCATTATGAGTCTTATTGTCCCTTGCCAAATTAGAACGAGCTTCGACGATGCGGGCTATTCCACTGTAATAATGTGCTAAATGCAGCGTGATGACATGATGCCATTTTTCATAATTGGACCACTGGCCTGGTCAGTTGGACTTTGATGAATTACTGGACATTGGTCAGATGAATGACTAAACGCTGGTCAGATGAATTACCAAACGCTGGTCAGATGAATTACCAAACGCTGGTCAGATGAATTACCAAACACTGGTCAGATAGTATGAGAATGAATTTATAAAAACTTAAATTTTCTATGCCCAGCAATGACCCAATTTCAAAACGAGGACACGTAAAAGAATTGTAGATATATTCATCATCTTTGAAAATTAATTTGACATTTAGATTTACTTGCCGTTTCAAATACCATGTAGGCCTACTCTATTTCTAATACATTGGGAAAAAAGCGAAAATCTAAAATCCCACTGACATAGGAGCTATTTTGGTTGATCATTTCAAGATGTAAACAAACTTCTAATTTTGAATAGGACTCCCATCTCAATATATCTTTTTTTAAACTCTAAATACAATTGGCATCATCGAGGGCAGACATTTACAGTTTATATTATTTCATATTTGGGGGGAAATTATAACCATGAAAGAATTCTCTCAGTACAGACATTAATCAGAATCATGAACTTTCACTTTAGCTATATTTACTTGTGTCCATCTCTCTGACACAAAGAAAACATATGGAGGGCGAAAAACACTGGAGAAAGCATGGATCCCGCCCAAAGTAAAACGGTCCCACAAACAGAACATCAATAGTTGTTTGCTATCTCGTTTCCTTGAAGGCCACCAGTGATTGTAACGGCTATTCTGTTCATGTTTACCACTGCACAAACACCAAACGCACTACACAATCTATAAATGAACTAAGGGGGCCCCAGACAGGATTACATAAGAGGGGACTAGTCTATAAATTCAGACCCTATATTCACACAACCTGAATAATATCATATGAGAGTTGTAATTGTGTCTGAAGAGTAGCCTAACATGTGAGACAATTTTTTGTTCATACATCTGTAGCAGCAAAAAGATGAGCCTGCAGTTTTTAAATATTGTTTATAAAATAACAATAAAAAAAATTCTCACAAGTTCATCGTAACTTAACAGGGTTTGATGTCTGCAAACGACAGACAAATCAGACCTGAAATGTTCATCCATTTGCAGATATTATTGATTTATTGCTCAACTAAGTTTCTCCATGAGGTCATAAATGATGGACATGTGTAGCGAAAGGAGCTAACGCTTTACAAAAATCAATATTTTCTAGACAACTCATGTAAAATGTAAAGCATTACCTAATTCTTTAATTCTTTTTCAGTGTATTTAACTGAGGCCTTTGGTTCAGAAGTTAAATCTTTAGATCTTGATACGTACAGGTTTTCTTCATGTTGGCAAAGACAAGATATACACTTTTCAGATTTTATTATAAACCATACCAGAACTCTTTAAACAGACAACCTAAAATTAGAGGCATAACATGCAGGACAGTCAGACCTGTTTTGATGACCACCTTTCTATAATAATTATCTACAAAATATATGCTTTCCAGATTTTATTATAAATCATACCATACCTCTTTAAACCAACAACCTAGAATTTGAGGCATAACATGCAGGACAGTTGAACCTAATTTGATGACCACCTGTCTATAATGATTATCTGTCTACAGTGACCAACTGTATTGTTCTCTTAAGATGAAAATATGTGTAAAATAATTGATATGTTTATATTGTAGAGATCATATTTGCATAGACAGGTATGACTGTAGATGCATGATTCAAAGAATCATTTATCTACCAATCTGATATCTTTATCATGTACAGTATATCCATTAATCTGTCTTGTTCTCACATTACAACTTCAATATTCAGTAGTTCTGTTTTGGTACTTTTATCAAAATCATTTAAGAAAATTGAGAGATCGTACTAAACAGATATAGGGCCTATTGAACAAAGTATCTGGACAAAACAGTGGTGAGACATATTGATTTAGAATTTGATCATCCTGTTACAACTCATTTACACCAGCCACTTCAGGTTCTGAATGATTGGTGGAGCGAAACTAAGGACTTGTAATCACGTTATACAGATGTCATCCAGTCTTGAGCAGGTTTTAATTGTTTACGAAACAAAAAGTTATTGATTTGAGGTGATTTTGGTCTGCTTTCACTAACACCCACGGATTCTGTGTCATCAGGGGTGTTCGCACTACGGCGAATTATTGCGATCCTGACATCGCTGTCAGGCATTACTGTAATTCGTAGTGCGAACACATTCTTTTTTTTCTTTGTTTTTTATCATGATCATTTCAAAATATACACAAATTATACATATACATAGAACCAAGTATCATCCATAAAATGAATAATGATTAATGGCGATAACTATAATTACGAGGAAAAAATTAGTTCAGAGCTTTCGATCACAATCTTCTTGTTGTATGGATCGCGAGTAAGAATATTCCGAAAAATCACTCGTCGACTGTAGTTGGAATGGTAGGGTGGTTTGGACATTCATGTAATTAATCCCATAATGCACAGGTAGATACACTATACAGGAATATCCGCAGTTCAGGTACAGGTGTGCAATGGTTGCTATGATCCAGCGATTGTTTTACTTATTGGTTGTCTAAGAAGTATTTCGCTGTGTAATTTTGCTTTATTTATAACATATTTTTACTTAGATTCCATTTATTTCACAGTTTGGACATGCAAAGTGAACTCATATCGGTTTCCAAAGGGTCCGAATCTGGATCATAATTAGAATTGACTCTGTACGATAAACGCTTGCTGAATAACATCGATGTTCGGATCACGATCCAAATCACTTTGCTTTTGTAGTGCCAACACCCCTATAGACCTCTCGGTTCAAAGACCTAACAACTCAATGAGATGCTTCTTTTCAATACTAATTCCTGATTCCATTCTAATATGGTTTCTTTAAACCATAACTTCCTGAAACCAGAAATTTGTGATGCAATTCTTTACATCATTAATTGCTGAAGTTTCAAAACAATTATCTAGTCCTACATTAAACTCAAAAGACCAGTTCATTAAATGTTCAATATTTACTTATACCTGTAACACAAAGGTTGTTTTGACAACTTGAAATTTTGTCCGACATAGCAACAACTAAAGCATGCAAACCAGATTCCGAGTATCGTAGTTCAATTATTACTAATATGCTTCAGAAATATGATGTACAGTACGGACAGAAATAAAGTTTACAGTTTCCCACCATGTCCCACCAAAGCCTATGCAAAACGCATGCATTTTTGTGGGACTTGGTGGGACACTAGTAACTTTATTTCTGTCCGTAGTGTATCTACGTTTGTTCGGAAGAAACATGCATAAATTTGAATCAATTAGTGAACTGGTTTAAACCAAACACTTTCTGGTCTTGCAAAGTGTTCGGTGCTCACTATACACCCTAGTTCTTATATCGGGCAAGGACCAATTTAGTCCTCTTTTACTTGCAACGGTTCTCAGAAAAACAAAAATAGTTCAAATCGACCTTCGGCCTCAGCAGGAGAGCAGTTCGGATCAAACATTGCAATCATTTCGGTCAGGTGCTATAGAACTCCCCCTGTATTATGCAACAGTTATTGTTCGGACATTGTGCGTATAAATGACCAACACAGGGCCACTCAAAAAGAGAGGGGGATTAGTCTGAGGGAAATAGTTGTTTCTATACAACTGCTGGTCAATATAGAATGTTATATTGACCCACCCGAAGGCGTGTGTCGGTGCACGTGAGACGCAGACTATGTGCAATGTGTACATGAGTTTTTAACATTGAAGTTATATTGCATTAGCCTCCAAGTTGACCATTTTCATAATGTATTCAAATTTATTCACGTTTTCCCCCAAGGCAAACTATGTATTCAGCTGTCAAAAACAATGAGAATACAATATTCAGAACGCTGCTAGAATACATTAACTTTGCTAGGTTGGACAAACATTATAGCTTGACCATTCTAGCAACAACCACTGCATGCTATCTATATTCCTTCTTTTGAAATACAATTATTTAATAACAGGTAAACAAATACTTTGTTATTGTGTATTTCACATGAAGCATGCATACAATTTGAATACATTACGAAAGTACGCTATTGGTCTATTCTATCTTTTAATACACAAGCGCTGTTGTCCACTTTAAATGACTGTGGAAAAGGAATAGAACATGAACAAACTTGAACAATCCTAAGATACAGCGATAGAACGCTTCATAAGAAATGTTCTCATTTTATAAGAAAAATATTTCTGAGCATCAACTTGTTATGTAATCTCACTTGCGGAGAAAAGCGTGGATTACAAAGGATTGAAACAGAGCAATAAGAACTGAAGATTAATCACCTAATTAATTGTAAAAAAAAAAAAACGTCCCAGATAATGTCGAAACGGAGTCTGTGAATGGAGATAGTAGGTATCATTAACGGTTGAAATATATAATCAATATTCACATTTTTTCCATGAAGAGTAGCTAAAAATAGATAACTTGTTATTGATCGATGTCCTAACACATCATAGGCATTATTAAGCATACAAATAAGAGCTGTTCAAAGATTGTCCCCATTCAAAAATTGAATCTTTGTTAGTAGTGGAAAATGTTCTTTTTCATATTATTGTATACTCTTTGCATGCTCATTTATTGTCTGTTTTGTATACTATGTTTGATACTTCTGTTTTTTTTTAATGATTGATTGAAATAAAATATCTGAAAAAATCTGAAATCTCTAAGTTGATTATAATCCGAAATTTCAGAAGCCTGGTAATATTAACAAGATTGCACTATTTAGTGTAAAATTAAATGCTTCTCAATTCACAAGTATAATATCATTTTAGACATTTAATCAAAAAAACATTTCAGGGAAATTTTTCCCATTTTTCTTTTTTTATAAAAAAAAATGTGGGAGTATTGTCCATTTTTCCTTTTAAAAAAAGATTATTTTATGTTCAAATAATAATATCAAGAACAATAAAGACATAAAACATCAGAAACTTAGCAGATCACTGAAGATCCTCACTTTTAGTAAAAGTTTTGTGGCTGTTTTAGTTTCCTCAAATCAACCATAACTGGGACATGAAATGAAAACTTTCTAAAATGTACGCTTTACAATGAAGCCTATAGACTTTCCCAAACCCATAAAAACCATAAACAGTTTTTTTAATATCCTATTGTTATAGGTATCAAAAGCTGTAGTGATTTCTTATGTCCAAAATTCATGTGATTTATAAAATAATAATGTTGCAGGCCCTACATATATGGAAAATGTCCTCTTGGGTACTTTCTGCTAAATTTATGGAAACATATTGTTTTAAACAAACCAAACTATTATAAAATAAATTATTTTCTTGTATTTGGGTGGAAGTTGAGGGCTACCGTTGCCAAAACGTCAACACCACTACATCAGCTTCTAAATCAGTATGACTTTCAACATTTTAATCCGAAAATTGTTGCCCAACCCACCTACAGTGTCAATTGTAAATCATTTTTCATGATTTTCATGAAAATATGGTAACCTTATCACTTTCGATCACATATCTGGGGTTGAAAGTATCAAAAGTGGGTTATTTTGAGCAGAATAAAAGCAAGCTCTCTTCACGCCTGACCCTAAGGAGAATTGGGGTCAGATGTGAGTGGATAAACAGCTTCATTTTTAAACATTGACAGATATATCAGAAGCCCAAAATGAAGTTTGGTTGCCCTTAACCATATGGCCCTCTAAAAATGACCCGACATGATCTTTTATTTTATCATTATTATCAGTATTATTAATATTATCATTATTATTACTATTACTATTACTATTTCTATTATTCTTACTATTACTATTTCTATTACTATTACTATTATTATCATTATTATTACTAAAATTATAAATATCAAAATCAATAACATTAAGAATATAATCAATATTATAATTATAATTAATATCATCATTATTATCATTATTATCATTATCATCATTATCACTATTATTATCATTATTACTAAAATTATTCTTCATACAATTATTATTATCATTATTTGTTTTATCATTGTCATTGTTATTATTGTTATGATTTCTTTAGCAAATTAGAACAGTTCCAGCTTGAGCAAAAGATACCAAGAGACAAGAATCAAGAAACAATTATTCACTCCCACAAAATCCCATTAAAATCACAGAAAACAAGTAAATGCAATCTGAATAGACATTTTCAGAGGTTTGATTGCTTTTCACTCCCTTTTAAATCTTCTAAGTCTTATTTTTTGCACTATACATATTCCTGAAATTATAAAAACATATTTAAACAAATATTCCAGCTAACTGACACTATTTTTCAAAATTGGAATTCACAGACAACCAAACAATTTTTTGCCCAAACACCTTTACTTTCCAGGCATTGACAGAAATGAGTAAGAATTTACGACATTCCGATCTGATGACAATTGACATGTTTTGTTTCAAATTGGTTTGGTATCAACTCACTTGACAGAGATTGGGGGGGGGGGGGAATCTTTTGTTTTGACAACTTTTCCTACCATATTTGGGAAAATGCAATGGATGTAAAGTGAGGGAATGTTTGGTTAGAAACAGCAAAAATCTGAATGTGAAGCTACAGTACATGAAGAGACAAATGGGGTTATCCCTTTTTTTTTGT
>BQKZ01005357.1:28693-40421 GCA_036244855.1 Temnopleurus reevesii | reverse complement strand
TCTAAGCCTACAAATAAATCACAATATTTTATATTAGAGTATAAAGAGTTTATAGCCAACTTTTGATCAGAGTTCATAAAATGATAAGTACTACCCAATCGGTTATGAAAGCCTGCAAATAGATACATATTTCATATTACTCCAGTATGCAGTGTTAAGGCTTAATCACACTTTAGAGTGTATAGCAAACTTTTGACAAGAATTCGTGAAATTGTAATTGCTACTCATTAAACAATCGTTGGTTCTACAAGCCTGCAATTAAACATATATTTCATATCACTCGAGTATAAAGTAGTGTTACGGTATAAGGCTTAATCACACTTTTGAGTTTACAACAAACTTTTCACCAGAATTCATGAAATAATGATTGCTATTCAATAAACGATCCTCAATTCAACAAGCCTACAAATAGATATATTTTCATATCACTCATGAAGTAGCAAGGCTTAATCACTTCTTCTTTTTTTTCATTTTATGGCCAATTTTTGCCCAGAATTCGTGAAATTTAAAAAGCGATCCGTAAACACAAATATTGGGAAAACATGTAAAACGTTTGGTCAAATTTTACTGCGTTCGGTTTGGACTCGATCATGCTCACTCGTAAGCGTCAGCTAAGCGTCTTTTCTTAGTATTTATGTGTTCCCAGGCGTCTTTCAAATTTCAGCGAACGCAGTGCAGACGTATTCTCTAAACGCAAAGATGTGATCTAGCCTTTTAAGTGGATGGGCACTTTGCAGCGGAGTTTTATTAACATAATGTTATTATAATTAGGCTAGGTTGAAAATCGATTATGCACCCATGCCGCCTTTGGTGTCAGTGATGAATTTCTGGATGTATAATGATTATGCATACTTAGGATATGAATTATGTGGCGATTAATCAAACATTGTAATTTATACGTTTTTGGCATAGGGTATCCCATAATGATTGGTACTAATATTTTGTGATCGATTCATTTACATTTAATTGGCAGAGATGCTTAGCAATTTCCAAGGCAACTCTTTTTTCATTAGATAGCGTAATAACAATATTGGCTACGCGCCTGATGTCGATGGGGATGATGATACTGATGATGATTATGCCGATGATGATGATGATGACGATGATGGTGATGACGATGATAATGATGATGATGATGTTGATGATGATGAAAATAATGACAATAGTTATGGTAATGCTGCTAATGATTATGACGATAACGATAATGATGATGGTGGTGACAGTAATATTTATGTTCGTCGAAAATTATTGCAACGATGATAATGGTGATGCTCATGATGCTGATTTTAAAATTCCTTTGTTAATCTCGTCACTGGTCCATTCACTGCTGCATATTTCGTCATTGCCGAGCGATACAAAAGTATTATATGGTTGTGGCAAATGACACGATTTAGCTGCTTTCACAGATTTTTTTGCCAATCATCTTATCTTCTTCTCGATTTTGCGTATGAATAGCTTTGTTAAAGATTTGCAAGTGATGTTTAAATTTGTTTGTTTGTTTGTTTGTTTATCTGTTTAGGTGACACAGGTAACTGGAAGTCCCATGATGCCCCGTGGTCCGCCCCGTGAGTGGACTACTGAGATGCTGGGTTGTTGTGATGACATGACCATTTGTAAGTAATAATGATGATGATAATAATGATAATAGTGATGATGGTAATAATAATGATAATGATAATAATGATAATAATAATAGTAATAATAATAATAATAATAATAATAATAATAATAATAATAATAATAATAATAATAATGATAATGATAACAATGACAATAATAATATCAATACTACTACTTCTGGTAATAATGATATTAATACCAAACATTTAAATAGTGCTTAATACGAAGTGTTTCTATATAAGCCCTCCATGCATTATCATCCGGCTATAGCATGGCTACCATTTGACACTCACTACATTCAAGGAATTTGTTTCTGATAGTACCCTAAGAAAAATGATAGGAATGATAATAATAATAATAATAATAATAATAATAATAATAATAATAATAATAATAATAATAATAATAATAATAATAATAATGAGAATAATAATAATGATAATAATAATAATGATAATGAGAATAGTAATACACACCATTTATATAGCGTTTAATATGAAGTGTTTCTAAGCACTCTGTGCATTATCACCCGGCTATAGCATAGGCTACCAGTATAGGCGCTCACTGCATTTCAGGAATTTCTTCCTACCGGTACCCATTCACCTCACCTGGGTTGAGTGCAGCACAATGTGGATACATTTCTTGCTCAAGGGAATTAGTGTCCTGGGCCCCGTAACATAAAGGTTAGCGATTAATCGCTATTTGATTTTGCGATCAATTGCAAACTTTTGTACATGATTTGCCATAGACTTGCGATTGATATCAATCGCTATCAGATTCGCGATTAATCGCAAACCTTAATGTTACGGGGCCCTGAATGGTATTCGAACATAATAGTTCCTCGGGTTGACAAGCGAGAGTATCCGGCCACTACACCATAACGCTTCCACGATTTAAGTTGAAGTTCTGTGAGCAGGAGGACACTACTATAGCCTGTAGATTTTGGCAAATTAAACAACTTCCATTCAACGATTCCATTGTTCATTTATTCGAGTTCATTAAAAGACAAATACAACAAGACAACAAGCGGTCCGCTTTACATGATCTGCGCGTCGGCGGTTGTGCATTTATACCTAGGAAAAGTATAATGAAAAGTATGCCATAGTCGTTTTGGAGGCTTCTTAGTTGGAATATTTGTTAGCATGTCTGCCAATATATGCCCATTGACCAATCATATAGATTGATAGCTCATGAATATGAGATAGTAACTATATATTATTTAATTGTCTTTTTTTATTATTTTGTATATTATTTGCAGGTCTGTGTACCACCTTTGTGCCGTGTTATCCATGCATGCTGGCCGCGGAGATGGAGGAATCGTGCTGTGTGCCGATGTGCATTCCATCAGCTGGTATACCCATGCGCGCTGTGGTTCGCTCCCGACATAACATTAGCGTAAGTGGATTTACTTTTTTTATTCTCTCTATGAATATTTACCATCATTGTATTTCATTGTTCTTTTGGGTGTTTTTTAGGGTTTTCAATCTTTACTGTCAGATCCAAAATGCTACCTAAATAGTTGATGGTGTACATAAATTAAACGTTTGATCATGTTGTGTTTCGATGTGCATTCAGTCAACTGATATCTCAATGCCCGCAGTGGTTCGCTCCCGACATATCATTAGCTTTAGTGGATTTTTTTTTTATTCCCTCTATGAATATTTATGACCACTTAAACCCAGTGTATCAAATTGCTTTTTTTTATCCTTACTGGGATATCCTTAATGCTATCTAAATGGTTGATGGTGTATATAAAACAAGCTGTGAAAACATCATGCTTTTAACATGTTTAAAGAAAAAAAACGTTTAGTCTTGTTGTGCCGATGTGCATCCCATCAGCTGGCATTCCCATGCGCGCTGTGGTTCGCTCTAGACATAACATTAGCGTAAGTGATTTTTTTCTTCAATTCTCTCTGTGAATATTTATGACCACTAAATGGCATTGCATTACATTTTTTTTTAATTCTTACTGTGAGATCCTCCAATATGCTACCTCAATGGTTGGTGTACATAAACCAAGCTGTGAAAATATTAGGCTTTATAAATCAGCGTTCAGTCGTGTTCTGTACTAATAATACGACTATAATCCATATCCGTCAAAATTAAGTGTATCATGGAAAAATGGATCCGTACTTTGCGAACATTACAATCCCAAGCCGGTCCCAATTATTTCAATCAGGTTCAATAAGGGCAATTGACTTGGCGCTCGACTTAATTTTGTATTTTTCAGCCCCTAATGATGTCACGGCGCAGTACAGTACATCCCTATTGCGACTGCGCATTATAAACTATCTGATTATCATTATTGATATTATGATTGTTCATTCATTTTATATCTCGTTCATTCGTTTTATTTATTCCTTAATCTCTGAGCTATACATACATCTGCAGTTTTCGTTTTATCAATTCACTAAATCGTCATCTTTAAATGGTCTAGATTTTGAAAGTTTTCCTTAGCTTATTTAATTCATGTACTTCAAGTGTAATGATACTTCATTTTAATTCCGTATGTCTGTAACATGTAATTTTGATGTATAATGTACACATTGTACTGCACGGCCCCATTGAAAACAATATGTGCTGAACTGTGTTTTTAACCGTGTTTAAATAAATGTATTAAATCATATTAAATAAAATTGTCTTTTTCATTGACAGGGTAACCTGATGAACGACTGCGTCGCTATGACATGCTGCGGATGGTGCGCTACATGCCAGCTGGGTCGTGAAGTCAAGATGATTAAGAACGGCCAAGCCCAGCCATAGATCGCTGGCAATCTGATAAGTCACAATCAAAACCGCCGTCTGACAATTATTACGTCATAATAGCAACTCGGTCTCAGCATTGTGACGTCACAATAAACAACCTGTCAAATTAAGAAAATTGCATTAAAAGCTCACGTAGGGGACGTCACAATCAAACAACCGTCTTACAATTATGACGTCATAATAAGCATTTGGTCTTGATATTGTGACATCACAATAAACACCCTGTCTTAATTTTGTGACGTCAAAATAAAAACTCCGCCTCACTTCCATAAAAACCACGTCTTACAATAATGACGTCACAATAGGAATTTTATTTTAGTATTGTGACGTCACAATAAAAAGCAAACTTTAGTACTGCTTTCAATAAATATCTAAGCAATCATTGATTTTAATAAACTATTGATCGCCGTTCTAAACAAAAAAAGAACTGCATCAATTGGTCATGACATACATATACAATCGATCTTTTTTTTTTCAATGACATATTGAATATACAGAAGACGGTGTAAATATTGATTCAGCATACCACTCATATTTAAGCAAATAATGAGGAAATTGAATTGGTTTATTTTGTTTCCAACAAATACATGTACATGTATACGATCCGTTAGCGTTACAAACCAATGAACAAGTACCCAATTCTATTGAGTTTTATTTTTTTTTTTTTTTTTTTTTTTTTAAATTATTATGATAATGACCTAAAGATTTCATATTAATGACCTACAAAAATATTTTAAATTAGGGAAGATTGTTCTAATGAGAATAGTTCTCGGATCTTGATAATTTCGAGATATTTTGCAGAATGTGTCAAATATATCCTGTATTTTACTGCATTGCTAAAACATTTTTCATTTTATAAAGGTTTTGTTACTGCACTGTATTCCAATGATCTAGTATATAGGCCTATACTCGCATTATTAAATTTTTATTACTTATATTTTAATTCAGAATGAAAATTATATCGTTTAGAACTATATTATGATTATCTATTTTACTGAGATATGTGCATGCCTAGCCATATCAACGAAGTCTTTAAGTTTCGTATAATTTCAATTCATTCGTTTATATGATAATTTGAAGTGCGAATTTGTTGCATTTTCAATCAGATAAAGCTATATCATAATGGTACATGTGTAATCTCTTTGTATTTTGCTTTTATCCTGTCTTTCTATTTCGTTCGTTAACATGTATTCTGTGCATTGTAAAATTGTTAGATTCACACTGAAAGCCGAAACCCTAAAGTTTCAGAAACTACGACAGAAATACGGATGCTTATAGGTTCAGCATGAATGCGAGTTTGTACGTACACGACTTACCTTCTCATGATCGTTTGTATAAGTTGTCTCCTTACCTTTCCTACTAAAACAAGGTGCCTTGGCGAGTTAAATAACTCGCCTTCCCGCTCCACGTAAAAGCTTCTGTATTTCTGTCGTAGTTTCTGAAACCTTAAGGTTTCGGCTGTAAGGGTAATCATAGCTATTTTTGATAGATGGGACACGTCATAGGAATTACATTGATATATAGTGTTATTTTTATGCATGTTTCTAGTCTCTGTACAAGCACTTTTGTATACTCAAAGTTTTAGTTATACCACAACTTCTCTGTAATCTGCATAGGGAGTATCGTATTTTCATATATATAAATGAATGTATGAATCTTAATTGGCTGTTATCGTTATTTTAGCTACTCAGTAACACATCTGTATCGCGTAATCATTATACTTGTGTAATATCATGAATGCAACTGAATTTAAAAGTATCTTTATTTTGTCTACACCGTAATATCATTGTAACCGTTGGGTTTTCGAAATTGGTGGACGTTGCGATTGGCTAGTGGTTGGTAGAAAACGAGTGCGCATCTAATATGCGCATTTAAAGATTCGCAACTAAAGATTCGCGGAGCAGTTGCACACTTGTCATTTAATGCGCAGATCAAGTGCGCACTCGGTACCATCCACAAGCCACCGTACGTCCAGTAAATATCGAAAACCCACTCATGCTGAAACGAGAACACGGCAGTCAATTTTTCTGAAATAATTAAAAGAGGCTTCTTTATATAATATCTCTATTAAGCGCAATCATTACTTGTATAATATCAACGCATTTGAATTTGAAAGTGTCTTTCTTTTGTCTACACCGTTATATCATTGTAACAGTTGGGTTTTCGAAATTGGTGGACGTTGCGACTGGACTAGTTGATGGTAGAAAACGAGTGCGCATCTAAAGTGCGCATTCAAAGATTCACGGATCAGTTGCGCACTCGTCATGTAATGCGCAGATCAAGTGCGCACTCGGTACCGTTCACATGCCACCTTCTTGCAAATTTCGAAAGCCCACTCACTGAAAGTAGAGCACGGCAGTGAATTTTTCTGAAATATTTAAAAGAGGCTTCTTTATATATAACATCTATAATTAGCGCAATCATTACTTGTATAATATCAATGCATTTGAATTTGAAAGTGTCTTTCTCTTGTCTACACCGTAATATCATTGTAACAGTGGGTTTTGTCGAAATTAGTGGATGTTGACTTGTGGGTGGTAGAAAACGAGTGCGCATCTGATGTGCACATGTAAAGATCCGCGGATCAGTTGCGCACTCGTCATGTAATGCGCAGATCAAGTGCGCACTCGGTACCGTTCACATGCCACCGTCTTGCAAATTTTGAAAAGCCCACTCATGCTGAAAGTAGAGCACGGCATTAAAATTTTTTGAAATATTTAAAAGAGGCTTCTTTATATAGAATTTAATAAAAACATATCTTAACCTATCTGGTACTTCGGCTCAAAGGTTCACTTTATGAAGTTTTGTTATATTTGATATCAATAAATGTAGTGACGTATGTGGACCGTATAGGAATTCGCAAACAATAAGAATATATTCTTCATATGTGGATGAATAAAATTCTACTACATGATAAAGGGGTGAGATGAGTAAATAGAGAATAAATTATGGGACGAAGGGCCGAAAGAGAGATAGAGAGGGGAGGAGAGAAAGAGGGTGAGAGAGGGAGAGAGGGAGGGATTGAGAGAGCGAGGGAAAGAGAGAGAGGGGGAAGAGAAGTTGAGAGAGGAAGAGAGATGAGGGAGGGGGAGAGGAGAGGGGAGTGAGAAAGAAAAGGGAGAGGATGTATGTATGTGTGTGTGTGTGTGTGTGTGTGTGTGTGTGTGTGTGTGTGTGTGTGTGTGTGTGTGTGTGTGTGTGTGTGTGTGTGTGTGGGAGACAGGGAGGGAGAGAGCAAATGACAGGGGAAAATAAGTTGGGAAAGGGAAAGAGAGAGACAGGTGAGAAAGAGGGACGGAGAGATAGAGAGAGAAGAGAAAGAGAGACAGAGAGAGAGGGGGAAAGGACAGAGCACGAGAAAGAATAAAGAATTCTACATTTGCATTGATTTGCGTGTTTGTGTGCGGATGTGTGTGTATAGGCATACGTGTGTGTATATACATGGTTGTCACTAAATTTATGAATAATTGCATACAATTATTTATAAAAATAAGAAAGATTGGGAACTCGGGGAATAGGGAAGAAATGGTCCCGCCATGATACCATTCACTTTCGGATGAAGATCGAGGGGGGGGCAGTGTATACGTGGCTGTTCCAAAAGATTTTAAATGGGTAAATGCCTTTTAAAATGTTCAAAATGCTTCTCAATGATGCAGAAATGTATAACAAAAGTTGCCAAACGTGGACTTCGATCCTCTGTTGTCTGTGGAGCCGACACTATACAATGAAATGCACCTTTATGCATACAAGATATAAAATAGAATGTGATGGAATGTGGAACAATAGAGCACAATTTGTGTCTCATTTTAGAGAATAAGTTCTTTTCACTATTTGCATGAAGAAAGTTAATATGTGCAAGTCTACTGAGGTGTAAAAATGGTAAAAACACAGCCTCTTATTCCTGTGGCAGCCCCCCCCCCCCCAATAAAAAAGGAAACAAGAATAAAAACTTCCACTCTGACTGATATATTGTTCTTATACGTTATATAAAGAAAAGGCAACTATGTGGTAGATCACAAATACAACAATCCAAAGCGAAGAATCTATTAGAGACACATAATAATAATAATAATAATAATAATAATAATAATAATAATATACTATACTTATAAAGCGCATATCACATACAATGTCTCTATGCGCTGATTAAAGAGAAAAAGCAAAGAGAGAAACAATAGTTATTAAGTGTTGAAAAGATCATAAATCGCTGTTCAAAATGAAAAAAAAAAGATTTCCTTTAATGCAAAATATTGAGTAGTATTGCACATTATGAAAAACATAAGACAGGATTTTTTTTTTTTATCTTGGGGATTAAAGATATTAACACTCTATGATGTTAAAAAGTATTCAGATTTTTTAAATTCAACAACTAACATAGGCGTGCCGAATGAATAATGATGTGGTTTCTCTCACCCACTTCAAAACAGAGGGGGGGGGGGGGATGTGCGTGTAAATGATCATCATTTTCATTATTATCATCATCATTATCAAACTCATATCTATCATCATCATTATCCTCAGCATCATCATCGTCACCCATCATTATCCTCATCCTGATCCTCATTCTCATCAAAATCATCATCATCCTCATCCTCATTATCATTATGATCCTCATTTTCATCATTTTATTACCATCATTCTTATCCTCATCCTCCTCATCATCATCTTTCTCATCATCACCATCAGGAGCAGCAGCATCCTCTTGATCATCATCATCCTCATCATCAAATCAATCAATCAATCATCATCATCATCATCATCATCATCATCATCATCATCATCATCATCATCATCATCATCATCATCATCATTATTTTCATCATCATCACAATCCTTACGACCATCATCATCTTACCATTATCTACAAGCTCCATATGAAAAGTGGGTACTTCTTCACTGTGTTAATATCGATTAATGAAAGGTCATATTTGATCAACAACAAAACTGATCAAAATTCCTGCACCATTTTGGAAATGATAGTCTTTAAGGTAACATGTATATTACCTCATGGTATATCCTTTGTACAAAAAAAAATAACAGAATCAGACAGGAAAAACAAAAAAGAAATCACATAATTATAATGTTTATTTGTTTATAAATCATAGATATGTTCTTTTGCCGGTTGCCGGTCATCTTAGCATATACATTATGCTTTCCACAAAACAACCATTTTGTTGTCAATAACTTTGAAAATGATACAATATATACAAACATATACACTACCTCATAGTATATATACAAACATGTAATACCTTTGAAAAAGTAATTATTTGTACGCAAACAATATAACAGCATATAAGATATACTAATCCAGTCATTCTTTCTCTGAACAATGTTTTTAACTACCCTTCCAGGGGCCTGTTACATAAAAGATGCAATTACGCTTACCATGAATATTAATCGTAAGCCTACAGCAAAATTTGTACGATAGGGATACAATTAATTCTGAATTAATTGTATATCTTTTGTATTACAAATTATAACTATTATAATAATTGGATCATATCTGCTGTACACAAACATTATTTATTTTTTTCTTTTTTTAATTTTCCTTTTATTAGAAAAAATTTTTAAGGAAAAACGTTTTACTTCATTTGTCGTTTCTCCGTGTCGCCAAAAGCCGTGAATAATTCATCGAAGATGTAAACAATCGATAAATAATTTACTTCAATATCTATGACAATTTTGATGTTAGGTAGAATATCTATAGTCACATTATTCACTCCACCAATCACTGGTGGAGATTCCTTTTAATAGTTTTATTCAACCAGGCTTAAATTCCAGCTTAAGTTGTGGACTACACTAATCTAGCACTGAGATGGTTATTTCTTAAATTCTTACAATTACATTGTTTCACATATCATATTTGGACTGGGGATGGTGGGACTTCTTCTTGATAAAGTGAGAATTTTAGTAAGGTAATTGACATGAACATTTTTAAAGCCCCTCCTTCATTGTATTGACAAAGCCAATGGTAATCGGAAATCAGAAAACGTAATCTCTCACAGGTATAATCATGATCAGCAGATCTCAGATTTTAAATTACAATGATTATAATGAGTAAAGATAACAACGATGATAGTAATGATGGTAATGCTTATTAAGATTATGATTGTAAGCAATAATAAATGATGATCATAATTGTTGAACTAATATTTGACCATAATTTTGAGAATGATCAGACTGATTGATAGATAGGGATGTGGTCAAAAATCAGGCAATCAGAAAAGATTAAACAGTCAGAACTAAAGCTTTTAACTTTACATGACTATTAAGGTGTTGTTCAAAATCAACTGCAAATCAACTGCTACTTTGTAAATTGTAACGTGCATTTTCATTCGCGCATGAAACAATGATTTTGATTGGCGTATTCCGATCAACTGCAACTTGAGATCAATTGCAACTTTTGAACAACACCCCCTAATACTTGTTGTACAGTGGAATCTTAGGATAAAAAAATCTAATATGACAATAATGCTGATGTAAAGAGGTAATAATCTGGTTTCAGTTATTCATAATTTATTAACCCATTGACTTATGTATTCTTCAAACGATAGACCAGTTTTGAGAGGATGGCGCTTCAGATATTTAACTACTTTGTGAGCTGTAGTAAAAGTATTACCATAATTCATTTTTTCAATGGCAAATTAAAGCATGTTCATAGTTTGTTTGATTAAAATCGATCAAGAAATGGCTTAATCATCGAAAAATAAAAAATGATACTGCAGTCTCCCTCCCATACACAACATGCTTCACGTACAAAATGAATGCGAACTCACACACCACAGACAATACCACGGATCGCTCCCCCCATTTCAGGCCGACACTCCCCCATGCGAGAGCACTTAGCACACCGTAGGAATAATGGCTAATTGTTTGACGTAAAATACTCCAGAATACGTACAATTTTCTCTCCTTATTTCGTACACAGTTATATTTGTGTATGTAAAGCAACTTGTGAATACATCAGCTCATTTCACATCACTTTCTGCATCCCGACCATTTCGAATCTATACCTTTAATTCACATAGGCCCGTATTCTGATGTCAGGTTTAACTTAAACTAGAGTTTAAATCTTCGGTTTAAGTATGGGTAGCCAAAAGTGCCAAAACTTTATTTAAACTGTTTAATTCGTATGTTAACTGCTCTCTTTTCCCATGCTCTAATAATGTATAAAACTGTTTAAGTTTTTATTCCAAGACAGTTTTCAATACTATGAGTGTCAAATGTGCTGGTAAATTAAAAACCGACTGTTATAGATTCAAGCCTCTTTTGGCTTTCCATACTTAAACCACAGATTTAAACTCGAGTTTAAGTTAAACCTGACATCAGAATACGGGCC
>BQKZ01005356.1:26025-41608 GCA_036244855.1 Temnopleurus reevesii | reverse complement strand
TATATGAAATATATAAACAAAAATATAGAAATATTAAAATGTTTATTTTGTTAAATTCATTTAAAAATCTGAACATTCTGAGGTTTTGTTTTTTGTTATGGGTATTTATTCTTATCCATGGATAAAGGATAAATGGTCAACGAGCCATTATCTCATCACCAATGTCACCAAATTTACAAATTTGTCTAGTGATTTTGGCATTGTTTTCATCACTTTTTAAATTATTCAAAATTCATCATTTTCTCTTTACCTCTTATTTATGTTCTGCTAATAAAAAATAAATATTTTGGCTGGTCTAACCCTTTAATTTTGATAAAATAACCGTATATTTTTCCCCCATCCGAATTTTAGAGGATTTTCAGGTTTCATGGCTCCAAACTGAGCCATTTTCAACAAAATCACTAATTATTATTGGAACTTAATATTTCTTTATATCAGTATAAACATTTTCATCCAAAATATTTATCTGCCATGTCATTTTATTCCATCAACACCTTGCAAAAGGGATCCGTACATGCCTACATGTGAACAAAACGTAAAAAACAACATGTGGGGATAGCTCGAAAACTTGACCTGATTGAACGAAACTGATGTGATTTTTGGATTCAGCGCATTAGATTCACCCTAAATTAGCTCAAAAACGCAGACAACTTTCAAAAAGTTTAATTTTGTTGACCAGTGTTATCAATCAGAAACAAATTAATATGCAATCATTGATGGAGCGAGGAGAGCATGAATGAATGATACATTGATATTTGAGATCCACGATTTAATTATGACATGGGGAATGCTGTGTAGGACATATTTGGCCCAATTCTCTGATATTCATGGGATTATGACTTTATTTGCTATTCTTGAAGATTGAATTATCATTCTTCCCATTATTTACTGTCAAATTTGTCAATTCAGTAAGAATAATTTGAAATATTATCTTTCAAATCATATCAATAGCATGTAGTGTACCAATGTGTGCTATTATTCTACACCTTGTTCAAAACATACCTCTTTTATTGATTATATAAAATTTATTTTTATATAAATTGTATTATTATATTTTCAGATTTCCGAGACCTCTGCCATTGTGCTCTTGCCAACCTCCTGGCCAAGAACAAAGGCCAGGACCCGCCAAAGACCATGTTCTCCAAGGAACTGGACCTGATCCCGTTTATCAATACTCATTGGGAGCAACTCACTCCAATGCCTCGACGCACGACCGTTACGTGGCACGCAACCATTGTTAAAGCCATGGTAATTGCTCATGCCAAGCTATTAGTTTTTTTTAACACTGTGATATCATGTGCCGCTCACTCTCATGACTTGATGCACAACCGATGATAATATCATACCTGAGAATGGTTTTGATTGGCGTGCCTCGATCAACTGCAACTTGCGATCAATTGCAACTTTTGAACAACACACCCTTTGTCTGTTAAGGTAAACCTGTTAAGCTATGGAATGCTCATGTCAAACCATTTCAACATGGATTGAGTAACTCACACCCATGCCCAGATACACAAACGTCATTTTGCATGCAACCATAGATATTGCAATTGTAATTGCTCTTGCCAAACTAGCAATTAGTCTTCTTTAACACTCATCGGCAGTAGCATGCTCCTACAACTCAACGCATGACTGAATAGATTCCTTAGGTTTTTACTTCACTAATTCCCTCTGGGAACAAGTCAGTCCCATGCCCCATTGCATGTGATTATCTTGATAACATTTAAACAAAACTCTTATATTCTTTGACCTTTCAGATGAATGATGATGATGTTTTTTCTACAAGAAGAAGCCAAATAACCCAAAGCATCTGAATCTGACTATCTCTTCTCTTATCAAAATTGCTATAATAGTTCATCGTCTTTCTTTCTTCATTGCTATTTCTGATGAACAATGATGATAAATTTAAATCTACAAAAAGAAGCCAGATAACTCGAAAGCATCTGATCTGGACTACCCTTTCTCTTATTACCAATATTATCAAAATTGCTATAATAATTGGTCATCTTTACTTTTCTTTTACATTTCAGATGAACAATGATGATGTGTTTATCTACAAAGAGAAGCCAGACAACCCTAAGGCATCTGATGAGGACTACCCTCTCTTCGGCCTCCTAGAGCAGGTAAGAGTTTGCACATTACCTGTTAACAATTACAAATATCGCCTAATCCCAAAGGATATTTAACCTATTTTGTACTTTGATTCAACACATTTTGATTCATGGCTCTGTTCTCTCAGAAAGAGAAAACACATGCACTTTATGGAAACGTAGAGTCAAAGTGGCAAAATTGTATTGAACTGAAACATTTCAGGAGAATAAAAATTCCAGTATTGCCAATTTAAAAATAAGAAAGAAAGAAGATTATGGTGTGAAATAATTCCTATTCTGAATGGGTTTGAAAGAATGTTTCACTGAAGTAACAAGAGAGCATACATGCTTTGAAAACTTCACAAGTTATATACATGTAATGTTTATCAATTTATTGTCTTAAATATGCTGGAAGAAAAATTTCTTATAATAATTTTTCATTGTAGCAGGTTTTATAAGTCATCCTTCCCTTTTCCCATTTTCCAGGACCTCTCTAAGATAACGCCATACTCAGAACCCAAGCTTGGGAGCAGCCTAAAACTTGACACTTCTCAGAAGCTAAATTCATCACTTACTAGTTCTCTCAACGGTAAGATATTAAACAAATTATGAATTTCTATAATAATTTTCATAACACCTTTTTTATCTCAATCTCAATGATATTTGATTGACTCTTCCAATGAAATCTTTCCACTCTTTATGATGGACATTCATATTTGTACAAACACTGTCTAAAACTTGAAAATGACAAGTCCAAAAATCACAAAAATATCTGTACAATAAAATATTGTCCATACACTAGATGATATGAACAACTTGTCATTCAAACTTCACAATTTGGGAACTCCATCAGACTAAAATTGTTTTCCTTTTTGCGTATTCTGCAAGGAATGATAGAACAGGAGCTGATTCACCATGCATGTATGCTACTCCAAATGAAAATGGAGAATCTTGAAGTGCTAGAAAATTTAGAACGTTGTCATATGGACTTAATTTTAACAGCTGCCACATGCAGAAATATTCCAGAAGTTGTCGCGAGTTTACTACACAAAGATGATATTGAAACTAAAACCTAATATTAATTTAAGGAGCTACATGTATTTGTTTAATAATTTGCAGGAAACTCAAATTTATCATCATCCCAGAGGATAAGCAGGAGTGCTAAGAGGAAAGGATTTGACAGGAGTGACCAAGGAGTGACGTCTAGTAAAAGAACAAGAAGGTAAAAATATCTTTCTAATCATTACTATTTATATAATGTTTACCACCGCTTGTAAATGTAGAAGTCCTTAAAAGATCTACATAAGCGGCATTATTAACCGTATCAGACATCTGAGCCATGTGATTTTTACACTTTATTGCCCCGTAAAAGACAGAGTGGCCCATAAATTACTTTATTGCCCTCGGTCAAATGTCTATGGGATTTTGCGTGTAAAAACAGCGGGCAATAAATTCACATGCGAAATACGCGGACCGCGATCTCGCGAGCAACCACTTTTAATTTTGCCATTGGTTAAAGTGCATAAATTCAGCGCAGTTTTTGTGCATTGAGCTCGCGACGTGCCTTGTGAACAAACATGATGGAAGCGCCCAGTTCGAAGAAGTTTGCTTCGTTCGATGACAACGAATTCGATGGAATTTTGCAAGATAGGAATGCTGAAAATACTAAGAAGGCAACTCAACAAGCAGCCAATATTCTGAAGGAATATATTGCGTAGAAAAATCTTGATCTGGAAACAGTGGACAAAAAAACTCTTGCCTCTATTCTTGCGAAATGCTGGTAAGAAATGCTGGTAAATCTACCCTTTTGGATTTGTGTTTGCTCTAGATATCTGATTTGGTTAATAATAACAATATGGACTATCTCTTTCGGGAGACACAACATTTATGGCCCTGAGTAAAATCGTATTCTACTCAGGGCCATAAATGTTGTGTCTCCATCAAGGCTAGTCCATATTATATTATTATTGTCACAGCTTTAGCAAAGCGCTGATATGCGCTGAAGCATTTCAAGGAATAGATTCATGCTGCTAGGTACCCGTTCAACCCACCTGGGTTGAGTGCAACTCTTATGTGGCTAAAGGAAATTCAATATCATGCCATAGATTTGAACCCACAAATATTTCACAATGCAAGTCTTTCAAAAGATAATTGACAGATTGCGAAATCTGAAATATAAACAAAACGGGGACATGTGAAATATTTATGAAAATTGCAGAATTTAGGTATTTGATCTATGAAAAAACATTCTAAAGAGGAATGTAGATTTTTATTCCTCCAGGAATGTTAAATTTATAATTGAAATACAGGAATTAGATATGTTCTTTGTCAATCCAGAATTCTTCATCAGTATGACTTAATAGGTCAAGACCAATCGACAGCAATGCTTTCTCAGTAATTAATCAGTAAAATTAATGACCTGTCCCGGAGTAAACATGCACACTTTGTACTCCATTGAGCCATCTGTTTTAAATATAAACACAATTTTTTTTTCAGTGAAGTGCCTTCCTCCCAGAAACTTCCGCCCCACGGTTATCCCCTTGAGCACCCCTTCAACAAAGATGGCTACCGATATACGCTCACTGAGCCCGACCCCCACGCCCCGAGCAGTGCCTTTGAAGAAGATCAGTGGATCGGCAAACCCATCCCGGCCCATTTGTACCGCAAAGCTCTAAGCAAAGATGTCTTTCTAGCTCTGCATGATAGGGGTGAGTCTACAAAGAGAGAATCATAGATAAGATGAGGAGAATGTGGAGTGAGAGAGATTTATAGATAAAGCCACATTCATGCCCTAAGCAGCGCAGTGTTAATTTTCCATCTTTCAGTTGTGTTGATCCGGTTTGTGCATAAATCATGTATTGAACTTGTGACCGATTCAAACATAGTACTGATTTTTCACCAAGCATATAAACTGGAAAGGGTCTGATACGATAAGACTAAGAGCAGAAATCTGACATCACCAATTGTGTAATTTACCGGTTTACACGTACTAATGCACTAGTCCCATTTTGGGTGTGATTTCTGTACACAAGCTACATGCATAACAAGTGCAAGTACATTTGATGATGTCATTCAAATATATAGATTTCATTTGAGGCAAACGGAACTTTTGGGGGGCATTTTGTTCCAAACTCGATTACTACTTTTAGATAATGATATAGCATTTTACAGTTATGCAGTTTTGTTACATAGCCTCCTAGCTTTTCATAGATATCAAATTTGTCATATTTCCTTTTTCCTAATTAATATTTACTTTTAAGTTTTTATATTTTGCTTTGTTCCTCAGCACCACAGTTGAAAATATCCGACGATCGTCTTACAGTGACTGGAGATAGAGGCTACTCGATGGTCCGAGCGACTCACGGCATCAAGCGAGGGTCGTGGTACTTTGAAGTTACGCTGGATCATTTACCTGAAGGAAGTGCAACGAGATTAGGATGGTCGCAGCCCCTTGGTGAGTAGTTTTCAAGGATGCTACTTTAAATTCAGCATTTTTACCCCAACACTTTTTCTTGAATGGGAGTAGGATATTGTTAGGCAGTAATTGTTGAGAGAGTAAGAACAGTTGAAATAACACATTTTCCACTCCTAGAATTATCCTTCAATGTCAAACTTTCTCTGATATAATTTTGACTCTACAGACTGAAGTGCCTATTTATTCTCACTTTCTTTATGATTATCATCATTTTATTATTTCTATTTATTTTCTTATATTTATTTGATTTTATGTATTCTTTATCTTTACTTGCCTGAACATCTATGAAAAGAATAATGTTAAAAGATGTGATATTGTTATTTTAATATCACCTAATTATGCTGATATTTGTTTCACTGAGTAAATATACATGTAATAAAACCTTCTGGATGTTGTTAAATATATGCATCCTTGGACAAGGTGACCTTGTATTGAAATTTACAATGGAAAACAAATTCTTGCTACCCAATTTGTAACAAGTCCTGAAACGAACACGTAATTAGCAAGCAGTTTCACATTCTGCATACCAAACTGTCAGTCAAATAGTGAAATTTACTATCTAGGTTGATGAAATTGACCAGCAAGACATGCAAGTGCCCTGAGAAATGTACATTTTATGGTAAACAAGCAGGAATCTAGGTTAATGTTAAAAGCTATAGTTGAAAGCTACTGAGAGCCTTTTATTTGATTGGCTTGGACACTCCTGCATGTTTCTGTATATGATAATTTTGAAACAATAATGAACCTTGAATTGCAGCTCTGCATCATAGAAATACTCTATTAAAAATAAAAGATTCATTTTATTTCATTTCATCAATAGATTAAGTAAGAAAATCATTTTAAACTTAGAAGTACAGGTACATCATTGAAAGAGAATGAATAAAAAGGAAATTGGAACCTGTAAGAAGCAGTGCTTGTGATACGCTGGTCCCTAGAAATGAATATTCAATTAAACATGTCTCTTGCATGATTCTTTTGCAATAATTGTTTCCATAATACTAAGTGTTCATCATGGCAGGTGAACACGGAATTGCTGGAAATTATTCAAAATATTGATAATTGTTTCATTTGCATAGTTAGTTTTTATAATTTGTAGACCATGAATAATGTGTGCAGTAAACATTACAATGCATAGGAAATTAAGCAAGTAAAGACACCAAACATTTAAAAAAAAACTTTTCTTTCCATAAATGTTGGTTCATGAAAATGCAATGTTTGCAAAGTTTCTAGTTAAATTATAAAACTGGAGTAATGTCAATCAAAATTATATTATATCATCCTTCATTTTACAATTTCATTTACACATGAACATGATAAATAACCCAACAATGCCAGAATGTGTCACCTGGTATAATTTTCTTTATCCCGAGACAATAACTAATTATACAACATTGATAAATAAAACAAAATTAAAGAAACAGTTGCTACATTGTCTGGATTGCTATCCTTGTCCAGGGAAACAGAGAATTTTATATTCCTACTCTGAATAGAAAATGTATCTTTTGAATTCAATAAAAAAAATTTAAGTGAAGTAGCAAATGATATGTAATCAGACAAGTCCCAGTATACACAATGTAGTGTGAAAATGATATGAAAAAATGAATGATAACTTCTGATTTCATCATTATCATCATCAGTGATAAATCTTACATTTCATTCTATATCTCTGCAGGCAACTTGCAAGCCCCCCTCGGCTACGACAAGTTCTCCTACTCATGGCGGAGTCGAAAGGGAACGAAATTCCATGAGAGTCGCGGGAAGCACTACAGCGCTGGCTACCAGGAAGGCGACACGCTTGGATTCTTCATCCAGCTCCCGGAGAAGACGGACAAAGATGAACTTATCCCACAGACATACAAGGGCAGGGTAAGTAAATATTCTGAAAATCTGTGTCTATTCATTAAAATATGGTATGGAATGATCTGGGGCCTGTATCATAAATGAGCTACGATTAATTGAATATTGATTGTATCTATATGGTACATGTTTTTCCATAGACTTATGAGTATTTGTGATAAGTTTAATAGCATCCTTAATGTTACAGGCCGCTGATCTGTCGGGATAGGGGGGGGGGGTACAAGGATGGTTTCAAGGACCTTCTTTTAATAAGGTTTCACTGTCTTTGGAAGCAGGTAATATTTTAACCTTCAAACATTGTATATGTCCATGCCTGAATTCAATTAAATGATAATAATTGCCAAGCCTGCAAGGCCTGCAGGGAGAAGAATTTGACGTGAATGAAGCAGCTACCCTGGGAAGATATACTAAGGGACTGTTGCTAGAAAGTTGCATTTAATAGATACTTTGCAGTTGATCGGCACGTCTCAATGAAAAACCAATGTTTCATGAGTGCCTTGTTAGAAGTGCATTTCATGTGCAATTGAAAATGTGCATTTAAATTTGCAACTGATTTGCTGTTATTTTGCAATCAATCGCAGCTTTCTAGCAACACCCTCTAACACTTGCTATTATTATCCTATCATTATTCTATTCCTCTTTTTTTCAGGCACTGATCAAATTCAAAAGTCACCTGTATTTTGAGGAGAAGGATCAGACGTCGGAGGTTGAGAAATCTCTTGTACCCACAACAGGCACAAAGGTGAGAATGATTGACCTTCCAAGTATGAATTTATTGTGAAAAATTTAAAAAAAGTTCAGCTCTTTTGAAAGCCCACTGCACACTCCATGAGTCAACCACCTACGACTGGATTGCATCACTGAGGTACAAAGCCAATTGTAAGCATTGAAAAAAAAAACAGATCAACTTGTGCTCTCATTCTACAATCAGTGTATGGTCATAATGTCCGTGTTTTCACAAAGCTACTGTAGCTAAAGGCTAATGTTACACAAAACCAATAGTATAAAATCTATAGTGCAATGTATGTATCTGATACTTTCATTAGATTGTGTTCTTCTATTGAAATAACATGTTCTTCAAGTGGATGTCCTTTGAGTTGTTGCTCTGTCGGGATTGTTGAAAAAACATAGATGCTAGTATTCCATTTCTTTATCTTATTTCTGTAGATTATATTCTTAAAACTGGAGTAAGCCATGGGGTTGCTTTTGAAGATATACATGAGGCAACTTATCTCCCTGCGCTCTCACTTTACAAATAACATGATATAATCTATTTCCGAAAAATTAAATCAAACACCAATACAATGCTCTTTTGTAATGCTATTCAAATCGGAACCGGCATGTTATTGTTGCATCCGCCCAGTTTAATACACAGCGTACAGCTATATTGTCCGTGACAGACATTATTTGCAGAAATAGTTTATATCATATTGAATAGTTCTTGGTAATAACTTCTGTCTCTGAGGTTTGATGTTTTGCATGAATTTTGTTTCCATAGATTATATTCTTCAAGAGTGGTGTGAGCCAGGGGGTTGCCTTTGAAGATGTATATGAAGCAACCTATCACCCTGTATTCTCACTCAACAGTGTTTGTTATTGATCTGTCTGATATTTTATGACTCATTTTTTGAATTCCATAAATAATATTCATAAAAAACAGTAAGAACCAATGTATTACATCAAGGGGTTGCCTTCAAGGAGGTATCAATTGGAGGAACATATTACCCTGCGATTTCACTCAATATTGAGTGTGTGGTGTCTGATGTTTTACGTTTCATAATTTTGTTCCATAGATTATTTTCTTCAAGAATGGAGTGAGCCAGCGAGTTGCTTTTGAGGATATATATGAGGGAACTTATCACCCACTCTACTAATAATGCACAGTATTGATCAAATTGTTTGAGGTGTGTCATAGTTAATGTCATTATTAATATCATTATTTTTTTTTCATAGATTATATTCTTCAAGAATGGAGTGAGCCAAGGGGTTGCTTTCGAGGATGTATATGAAGGAACTTACCATCCTGCCCTCTCACTTTACAAGCAATGTGCGGTAAGTTAAATATTCTATTTTTTTAAAGAAAAATCATAAATGTTTGGCAAATAATGGAAGTTCTTGGACTGAAAGATAAATCATAGCACTGATTAGGATATTGAAATCTGTGAGACATTATTTTGAGTAATTGAGCACCACGAGCGCCCAGCTGAGGCAGGACAGGTGCTATACAAGAGGCCATCATCATCATCATCATCAAATATAACTTGACATGTCGTTTTGAGAGTTGCATGGGTCTCTCTTTACCTTCTATTTCTCATGAAATTTTATTTGAAAAAAAATGAGGCAACTTTCAATGTTTTTGAATGATCACCCGTTGGACAATCAAACCGTGAATATCTGAAAAATGAGATTGTGAATAGAGATTTTTGAGAATACCAACAAAGCACAGCATTAGCAGTTTAGAATATCCCCTCCAGATATTGAAGATGATTGTTTGCAAATTTAGCATCTTCTTGTGTTTTCCATTCTTTGATTACCACCTCACAGTGGTAGTCTGCCATTACTCATTTTATTATCCTTATTTTTGCAATTTGTCACTTTTAGGCTACAGTGAACTTTGGGCCCGACTTCAAGTATCCTCCGAAATCCCACCCAGACTATCGACCAATCAGTGATCTCGCCTACCTCTCGGCTGTGGAACAAACGATATCAGACATTCTCTTCATTGTTGAGCACGAAAAGGACTATGAATTAGCAGCACGGGGTGTCCTCATCGACATATGAGGGGTTTTTGAAGCTACTATCATTTGAGCTTTCAGTGATCGATCTCACTCACCCCTTGGTCATGGAACAGACAATATCGGACATTTTATTCATCATTGAGCATGGAAATGACATTTGAGGGGTCTATGATATCAAGTACCCTTCGAAATCACTCCCGGACTATTGACCAATTAGTAATCTCGCTCTTCCGGACATTCTATTCATTGTTGAGCACGAACAGTATTATGAATTACCAGTACAGGTTTCCTCGTCGACATTTGAGGGATTCTTTGAAGCTCGTGCAATTGGAACTTTAGGTGATCACGCTTGTCAATCAGCTGAGGTACAAATGATATCACAATTTTTTTCTTTGTTGAGCATGAGAAGGACAATAAATTAACAGCACGGGGCGTCCTCATTGACATTTGAGGGTTTCTTTTTATTATCCTCATATTGGAACTTTCGGCGATCTTGTGGTATCCTCATATATCCACGTAATTATTTGGGAAAATCTACACAAAACACGAGACAAACAATTCTTCTGTATTCAAGTTGTTAAATTTTTATTTTATTATACATCAAATACATCAAAGTTAATTATGAACTTATCGATTTGAATACAAAATAATAAAATTCCACCATTCCCCCCCCAAAAAAATTTTTTTTTTAAAAAAACATTGATAACAAGCAAGTGATCATATTAATTCTGAATAAGAATGAAACATTCTTATATTGGGATTCTTATATTCTTATACTGGGATTTTCTTCCAGCTTAACTTGATGTTTTGGTCAGTATTGTACTGGAATACTTGTGTTTGAGAGTCCCTAATCCATTTTCTGTCCTGGGACTATCCAAAATTTTGCCTTCTATCATCATCTGAATTTCTAGGAAGATTTGAAGCTTGACCCCACTCTTTAGTATGTAATATTTTGACTGTTTACTATACACCAGAATAGCTCTAAAATTAATTTTAATAACCAGGAAAAGTGTAATGGGTAGCATGAACTAAAAGTGTAATAGATTAACAAGTTGCCTAAAAAACCATGTCTCCAAATTGCAGATTTTGGGTTATTAATTCTGAAAGAAATGCTTCTTCATAATATAGCTTCCATTACACATGAACTTCTGTCAGAATTATTTGGAGAAGAATTGATTTGAAACCATGGACCAAATTTACATGTATTTAGAATATGTTTATGTATGTAATTGTCGTTTGTGGTAAGGTTTTTTGAAAACTGTGTAAATAATTTGTGGTTTTGTAATAAATGCCAAAATACAAACAACCTATCTTATATGCATAATTTTAAACATTGTGGTGTCATGTTAAAGACTAGGTCTGCGCCTGAAATATCTTGCTTCGATGGAAAGCAGAAAAATCAGGCGAACAGATCAAAAAAAGTTCAAGTATATCTGACAAGAAATAAGAAAGTTATGTATATTCTAATGATAGTGATTGAAAAGTGGTTTTCATAAATGACTGTCCTGCATATGTCATGATATGTGAGTTTTGTTCATGTGTCATGACGTACATTATGCACTTCCTGTCAGTAAACTTATTATGACTTTCTGTTTTCAAGAATCCATTTTACTCCATGAACACTTATTTTTTTTAAATCTTCAAAAGATTGAATGAATAAATGTATTGGTATCCATGTATATATCAACAAAAAGAAATTTCCTCTTGCGTCAAACATTTAGAAAACGGGGGTTTTCAAACACATGCAGCCTCGATTCTATGGAACTCTGTCCCAAATTACCTGAGAAATATTTCTGATTTAGATAAGTATAAGGCTATGCTTAAGAAGTATTTATTTATCAAATAATTTGCATGTACATGAGCCCAGTGCACAATATCAGATGTACGTTGTTTTCTTGCTTTTTAAAGCAGATCTATATTCTTCACTCTCCATTCTGTTATTTCTTTTTCTGCTGTGTAAGCACATAGGGACATGCTATGGCTATGTGTTATGCGCTATAAAAGAACTGAATATTATTATTATTAACACAAAGATAATAAACTGCTTGCAGAGAAGTGAATTTGTTGCCAATTCGCATGTCAAGCAACTGTTGGGTATATCATGGAAATATTCATAACTTTCTTATTTATTGTCTGATTTGCATCAATGTTTTTATTTTTATTTGTTTGTCTGATTTTTCTGCATTTAATGAAAGCAAGATTTTCTGGTGCACTTGACGTGAGCAATATTGGAGTTACATTAAAACCTGTCTATAGTGGCCACTGTCTATAGTGACCACCTGTGTATAGTGGCCACTTAAATTGATTACCTCCAGGTGAAAATACATGTTATAGAACCTGTCTATAGAGGCCACCTGTCTACAGTGGCCACCTTTTCTGTTTCCCATGTAGTGGCCACAATAGACAGGTTTGACTGTACCTTAAAATGATCAGGGTAGCATTGGTCTTGTTCTGCGGCCGGGTTAACCAAGAATGTGCAAACATTTGAACAATTTTGTGATCAGAAACATGCAATCAATGAAAAAACTTATTTTTATGGAATTCTAAACTTCTCAAAATACTTGAACATTTTTCACTGATGAGTTTCCAAATTGTCTGATCATTTGTTTTTCTTTATACTGATGTATTGTTGAATTACAATACGTGCACGTTTTGCCAGTTATTTTCTAAATTACAGGAAATCATCAGACACGTAAAAAAAAAGCGAGATATAAATGTAAAAAATATAATGATTTTTCACTTGTATTCCAGAGCACATGAACTTCCACTTTGGCTGCCCATAGACCCAATGTAGCGTTCGGGTTGTGAAGCGAAAACCCAGTATTGTTATAAGGAGGAGTACTAGAATTCTGTACCTGCATGCATGATATTGCTCGAACTGTTTACGCACATATTGGCATCGCCAACACTATGAACAAAATAAAAAAGAAAGTGAACAAAATAAGAGTTCTAATGGCTCCGTTACAGAATTGAATTAGTCTCTACTTATGTTCTTGAAACAGGTAATTCGTGCAACACCATGATTTTTTGCATGATAGCAGGAAACAGAATATCTGTATCTGCTGGATTATTTCCGTTTTTTGCAATTAGAGCTCTTTATGTTGATGAACTTTCCCTGTCAGTCATGTTCAAAGGCCTGCTGCAGCTCTGGTTGAATTAACCATACTCACTGTGAGCAGAATGGACAAAGAAACCGAAGAAAGTAAATATCCACTATTCAGGCCTTCATAATAGCTTTAAGTTCACAAAAGAAAGTAGCTTCCCTAATCATTCAGTGAACATGTACGACACCTGTCCTGCATTTCCTTGAAAAATAAGTGGGCAAAAAATGATTTTATTTTTATTCTGGAGATATTGTGAAGGCTTAAATGGAAGATCTTTATTTTGTCCAATTTCTTTGTCTGTTCTGCTCACTGTGACTGAATGCTTAGGCAAATAAATATTATGCATTAATCTTGCGTGATCACTGCCACTTCTTTGTCTTTCAAAGTTTCATTTTTGCTTCCATGGAGAGATGGCGAAGAATACACGGTGATTCCTTCTCGTATCAGGGCATCTTTGATGTTCCTTGTCTCGTTCTTTGCGATCTTGACAGCCAACCTGAGTTCCTGGAGCTCCCCTTTGACGTCCTCCGACACCATCTTCTTGACCCGCTGCAGTGACGACCCAACATAGTCCAGCTTAGAGAGCGCAACGTCCAGTCTACGGTCGCATTCGTTCAATCGCAGGATGGAATCGCGGAGTTGGTTGTCGTGGCACGCCGCCATCCTGGAAAAGAACACCAGGTTCTTCTCCATGACACTGTGTGCCTGTACCTGCTCCTCGAGTGTCTTTGCAGTCTCTGTAGAGCGTATGGAGGCTTCTCTTGAGACTTTGTCCAAAGTGTTCTGCTTCTGGCCCTGCTTCAGGAGTTCGAAGGCAGTGTCTTCCACATCTTCCTTGAGATTTTTCAGTTGGTTACGTATTCTCTGAAGGATGACGGACAGTTCGCGCACAGTCCTTGCCAGTGTGGGATCAGAGTATACCTGGATGGATTTTTTTCAGAGAAACAAAAAGAAACAAAAAGAAAGTTGAGTTTCTGATCATACATGTGCAAGGAAATCTTCATGATGCTGGACCCAAGTACGTTGTATATGCTCCTCTTGTGATTTAGATTTGATTGTAATCAGAAAAAGAGCATAAAAACTTTATTGATACTTTGTCCAAAGTGGACTTCTTCTGGCCCTGCCTCAGATGTTCAAAGTAGAGGCAGTGTGCTCCCAGTCTTGAGGATTATTTTTTCAGTTGGTTTGATATCCTCCACAGGACTGTGAGCAGTTCATGAATGGTTGCGTATAGAGGTTTCTATGGACACTTTGTCCAAACCTAAACTTGTTTTTCTCTGTGTGTTGTTAGATTTTGGGGTCATTAAAAACCGCATCCAATATCCAATCATTTCTTACAAGTTTGTCTAAAGGGTCCCTGTTCTGACCCTGCTATGGTGCAGTATCACCCTTGAGGTTCCTCAGTTTGCAGCAGTAGCATTGTCCTCTGAAGGGCTTTTATTTCAACCGTTGGGCCAGAGGATACATGGGCTTCATTTCATAAAGCTGTTCATACAGTAAGGCATGACTGGTGACCTTTCCTCAGGTGCTACTCCAGCAACATATGGGTTATCATGGAGTGCAGAAAATCATTACCTGTCATCACCTGTCATGCCCTATGAACAGCTCTATGAAGTACAACCCAAGTATGGGATTTTAAATAAATGTAATGAATTCTTATACCTGAATTGTGGCTGGACTAACTGTCTGATAGTTCCCGTCCTTTCCATCTCCTGTCGCTTGTTTTCCCTCGGCATCCTTTGCGTTGGCACTACCACCTTTGCCGAAGAGATCCCCAGAACCTCCTTTCTGCGATGTCCCACCGCCACCACCACCTCCGCCCTTCTTTCCGCCCCCGCCCGCCGTCGACGACGAATGCCGCCGATCGCCATTCCCGCGGTTATGACCCTGCCTCGTCCCGCTGATGCCGAAAATGACCGGAATGTTCGGGCGGTTGAGGAGGAGTATCAGCGGTTGAAACCGGCCGAGGGATGCTGGTTTGATGAGCGTGTTGATGAGAAGCGGTACGGTGGCTGAGTTGGGAGGATAGCGGGCGGAGCGAAGGAATCGAGAGCTGAGCAACATCTTGAAACTGGACAAGTCTAGATGAGGTGGAGAGATCAAAATCATAACCGTTTCCTAATTTACCACTTTCATTATCGCCACTCTCATAATGATCATCATCATCATCCCATCTTCCTCACATGATCATGATCATCCTCGATATCATAACTATTACAATTATCGTCATCATAATAACCATCGTCATATTACTATCACCACCCCCATCACCATCATCGTCATCATCATCATCATCATCATCATCATCATCATCATCAT
>BQKZ01005355.1:5776-16528 GCA_036244855.1 Temnopleurus reevesii | reverse complement strand
AAATGGCGCACGATTATCGTGCGCAACACTTACTTTTCTCTTGCGTCGTAAGTAGGATTTGTAAAAAGCGCACGCTGCACTTGCGATTCACGTACTTTTGTCCCACTTATAGAGTGCGCTAGAAGTAGAGGTCGTACGTGCAACTTACTTCTTCCTACTTCCAAAAAGGCGCGCAGAACACGTGCGGGACGCACTCTCCGAGCAAGACACACGTACTTATGAAGTACTTCCCACTTACTTCTGCTCGAATTAGGTAATCACCCTGCGTCCACTCTGCGCTTTCAAGAAATTGGGAAGGCGCACGCCTTAAAAAGACGCACGCCCGGTTGTAAGAGAGGCTTTAATGACCGAAGACGCATGGGTAGCTTCTTGACTTTTTGAGGATGTTCCATTCAGTTTTTTATAATGCATTGCATAGTTCAGAAATATTAGGAATTTGAAGGAGAAATCATTATTTGAAATGTGTTAGTATTACAGAAATTAGGAACATAATGATCCTTGTAATATTACACTAATTATTAAAAGAGAAACATGGGGGAATCTTTAAGTTAATGTTCTAAGCTTTTTAATTTTTGGGCTTCATTATAGTTACGGTATTAGTTTTTATAATGTGTTTTGGCTGCTGTTCTTTTATTGGTAATGGTAGAATCTAAATATTGTTGTGAGAGAGAAGTAATGCTAAGGAAATATTGTGAATTTCTCATTCATGACATTATCATTTTTTTCATTATCTTTTCCCTTTTCCATCTATTGCCTCTACAAAATCACTATCACCTAAAGTTATAAACTGAGAGAGTAGTTCTGGGAGAGATGGTGCTTCAGATATTTAACTACTTTGTGAGCTGCGGTAAAAGTATTTTGCAGTTTTTCAATAGCAAATCAGATTATGTTCATAGCTTTTTATGCCTCCGCCACCGTAAGGTGGTGCCGGAGGCATTATGTTTTCGGGTTGTCCGTCCGTCCGTGCGTGCGTCCGTCCGTGCGTCCGTCCGTCTGTGCGTCCGTGCGTCCGTGCGTCCGTCTGGACCTTGTTACCGCGATAAGTTCAGAACCGCTGGACGGATTTTGACCAAACTTGGCTCAATCATGTATAAGTATGTGAGGATGAAATGATTAGATTTTGGGTTCAATGGGTCAAAGGTCAAAGGTCACAGGGCAAAAAAACTTGTCAAAAAATCACCCAAAATAGCTTGTTACCGCAATAAGTTCAGAACTGCTGTACAGATAATGACAAAACTTGGCTGAAGTATTTATAAGCATGTGAGGATGAACTGATTAGATTTTGGGTTAAATGAGTCAAAGGTCAAAGGTCACAGGGCTAAAAAACTGGTAAAAAATCACCCAAAATAGCTTGTTACCGCAATAAGTTCAGAACTGCTGTACAGATTTTGACCAAACTTGGCTCAAGTATGTGTAACCATGTGAGGATGAACTGAGTAGATTTTGGGTTCAATGGGGCAAAGGTCAAAGGTCACAGGGCCAAAAAACTTGTAAAAAATCACCCAAAATAGCTTGTTACCGCAATAAGCTCAGAACTATTGTACAGATTTTGATCAAAATTGGCTCAAGTATGTATAAGCATGTGAGGATGAACTGATTAGTTTTTGGGGCCAATGGGTCAAAGGTCAAAGGTCACAGGGCCAAAAAGCTTGTAAAAAATCACACAAAATAGCTTGTTAATACCACAATAAGTTCAGAACTGCTGTATAGATTTTGACCAAACTTGGCTCAAGTATGTATAAGCATGTGAGGATGAATTGAGTAGATTTTGGATTCAGTGGGTCAAAGGTCAAAGGTCACCAGGCAGAAAAACTTGTACAAAATTACCTGATAAAACTCATTGTTGTTATAACTTATAACAGAAAAATTGAACCAATTTCTTTCAAACTTACAGTGTGTACCTCAATTATGTATAAGCATGTGGAGGGTCAAAGGTCGTAGTTACCAAAATTTGTAAAATGGTTTTGATTTCTGATGGCATGGAAGAAACAAACTGTACATATCTCTCTGATTGTGTGATGGCGGAGGCATAAATTTCGACCGTGCGCGGTCGAGGATTCATCTAGTTTTTAATAAAATCGATCAAGTAATGGCTTAATTAGATCGCAAAATAAACACACACAACATGTTTCACGTACAAAATGAATGCGAACTCACACACAGCAGACAATACAACGGTCACTCGACCAATCCCACCTCGCTCAGCCCAGTGCGAATCATTTAGTGAAACCTATGAGTACGGATGATTGGCGTGTTTGAAGTAAAGTACGCCAGGATATGTGCGAGAATCTTCTAATTTCGTACACAGTAAGCATGTAAAGCAATTTGTGAATAAATCAGCTTGTTTAACATCAATTTCTGCATCCCGACCATTACGAATCTATACTTTTAATATTTCATCCTTTTCCTCTCCATTTGCAGGTATTAGAGAAGGAGCTTGCAAAGGAGTGCGAGCTGTGTAAGAATTATGAAATGCAAGTGGTCAAGCTGGAATCTAAAAACAAGGTATGTTTTCACCTCAGAAATGTAAGGAAGAACAATTAAATTTGAATGTGCTCTATTTTTCAGCATTTCAGACAAATTTAATGTGATTTATGTAATTGCAAATTTTGATTGGGCATCCCCTTGTATTTCTATTAGGATTGTATTTTTTTAATTGCGATTTTATATTTCCCCAATAAATGTGAGTTGAATATATGCATCATAGCTGTCGAGTGTCACAATTTCGTCGGAATATCATACAAACTGAACCTACCATGTGGTCATCATGTTCATTTGATCACTTCTGCAAATTGTCTCAATTTGAAATTTTCCAATATTGACAGATATGAGATGTGTAATTTGTATTGAAAGAGGGATTATCTAAGCACTATCATTCAGCTGTAATCAATAAATTTTCTTTGACTTTGGAGTGTAGTGGTTCTGAATCGTGCCTTTCAACCAGAGGTTTGTAGGTTCGAATCCAATCCATGGCGTTAATTTCCTTCAGCAAGAAATTTATCCCCGCATAGTGCTGTACTCAACCCAGGTGAGGTGGATGGGTACCTTGTAGGAATATTTATGTGTGCTGGTGTATGCTGGGCTAAAGCCAGGGTAATATTAATGCAAATTGCCTTGAGCACTCTGCACATGCGCTATATAAATTGCATCTATTATTATGATTATGCTTTATTATTCTCAGGAGCTTGGTGATAAATCTTCAGCTCTTCAGACTGAAGTTGAGAGTCTTCATGCATCCCTTACTAAAACAGAGCAAGACCTGGAAGTAGTCAGGGGCAGTGAGGCGTCTCTTATGGCAAGCGTCAAAGGTTTGCAAGAGGTATGTCCTATGTGTACCTTTCGTTTATTTTTAACGTAAAAACTCACAACACACTCTTATGAAATATTCTAAATATGGCCCAAATTTTTTAAGCCTCTCATTTGGAATTTCAGATTTCATATCTGATTTGGATTGAAAGGTAAGAAGTCGTACACATTAATACATTGAATCAAGAAAGTGGATTATTTTTCTGCCCCTTCATTTGTTCATTTACAGTCTATTGCAAAAGTTTAATTTTTCAAGTTCAATTTTCAGAAAGATCTTGCATGATCTCTCTCTCACAATGATATGATCCTCGACATTGCTTTTATCACATGCCTGATGGGATGGGGATCATTGTGTGAGATCTCGCAAAATCTTTCCAAGAGATCAAACTAATTTGTCTTTCTACAGCTTGCTGGAGCAAATTTCACCCAAAGATGTCAGTAAAACTCTTCTCCACCAATGAATGTGTGCAGGTTAATACAAAAATGAAAAGTGATCTTAAACTTTTGCAAATGACTGTATAACAACGCCCTTTGAGTTGATGTCTCTCAACACAGAAAAGGATCACAAGGGTGTTTTGTGTTTTTTTTTCCTAAACCTTCTATATGATCACAATTTTATGATATTTACTGTTCTTGCTTTGAAATGGATATTTCGTTGATTCTGCCATCTGTGTTTTTCGAAAGCAATATATAGTTTGATATGTTTTGTTCATAGGAATATCATTTGATGACTAGAAAATAATAATGTGTAAATTTTCACTTCATTGTTTTCCTCCACAGATTAAAGGAACTTTAGATGCTAAGCTTGCTAGTCTAGAGCAGTCAACACGGGAGAACGAGGTTTTATATTCTGAAGAAAAGGTAGAAAAAACCCATACATTTTTAAATTCCGAATAACAGTGGAGGAGATGATGGTTGTGGTGATGGTGGGGATGATGCTGATGATGATGATGATGATGATGATGATGATGATGTTGATGATGATGGTGATAATGATGATAAAAACAATATAAAAGTTGCTTCTCATGGTGGTCAATGATAATGATGAAAATTTATAATTTTATTTATATCCTACTTATAAGATTGTATCCATTGTGATTGGTCAAGGAGCAGTCATGTGATTAAAAATATTTTCACCATGAAATAAAATGGATATGGCGTGACGTCATCCTCGGAATAGTTTTTGTTATGTAAATATTCTGACGTCATCTTTTATGATAACTGGATTTTCAGCTATCGATACCGCGATATCAAGATCAAAGGTCGTCGAAATATAAACAACAATGGCGGCACCCAGTGGAGAAATCAACGACGATGAACCGAGATTTAATCTCGTAGATGATGATGATTTGGAGGAATTCATTTCATCGACAGATTACAAGTAGGATACAAATTTTATTACTATTTCGGTTTACTTGTGTAGGATATAAATTGATTATTATATATTTCCCTGTTTCCTGAATATTACTCTTTAAAGGCTTGAATTAATATTTGACCTTGTATTTTTTTTCTGTTGCAGGCTACATTAACATCAAATTTAGAGAAGGAGAGGCTATCATTGAGTGAGATGAGAGAGAGCAGAGATGGAATCCAGTCAGAGTTAGACCATACAAGGAGTTTACTTGAGGCAGAGAAAACTGAACGAACAAAGGTAATCTTTTCATGATTCAATATGATTGAACCATGGTCATCTTTTCATGATTAAATATGATTGAACAAAGGTCATCTTTTCATGGTTAAATATGATTGAACAAAGGTAATCTTTTCATGATTAAATATGATTGAACAAAGGCCATTCTTTCAGGATTCAATATGATTGAACAAAGGTAATCTTTTCATGATTAAATATGATTGAACCATGGTCATCTTTTCATGATTAAATATGATTGAACAAAGGTCATCTTTCCATGATTAAATATGATTGAACAAAGGTAATCTTTTCATGATCTAATATGATTGAACAAAGGTAATCTTTTCATGATTAAATTATGATTGAACAAAGGTAATCTTTTCATGATTAAATATGATTGAACAAAGGTAATCTTTTCATGGTTAAATATGATTGAACAAAGGTAATCTTTTCATGATTAAATATGATTGAACAAAGGCAATCTTTTCATGATTAGATATGATTGAACAGAGATAATCTTTTCATGATTGAATGTGATTGAACAAATGTACTCTTTTAAATATGATTGAACAAAGGTAATCTTTTCATGTTTAAATATGATTGAACAGAAGTAAATCTTTTCATGATTAAATATGATTGAACAAAGGCAATCTTTTCATGATTAAATATGATTGAACAAAGGTACTCTTTTAATTATGATTGAACAAAGTTAATCTTTCATTATTAAATATGATTGAAATTTTTGATCGTCATTTATGATCGCCATGTATTTTGTGTCAGAGCGTAGTAGGCCTATAAGGTATAAAATCCACGCAAGATGAAAAAGAGCCTTCCCTTAGGCAGACTCTAAACAATGGTATGTTTGGAGCAGATAAGAATATTCATATTTGGATTGTTGAAGTATAGGGAGACTTTCAAGCTCAGATGTTAGAGATGCCGATTAATTGTATAGTAGAGTTTTTATTCAATATGCATAAACAAAACAAAGAAACAACAAGAAATATCATACATATGCTGTCTATAAACATTTAGCATGCTTTTCTCTAAGAACACTGCAAACCCCAACTTATGAGACTGAAATAGAGGGTCACTATTGTTTGTTCTCCAAAACAATAAGAATATTTCTTAATCTTATCTGTCATCACTATCATATCTTCTAATAAATGTTAGAAACCAAAATAATCCTGTCTAAATACTTCTATGATTGATTCTCTATTTACTTTGATCAAATACCTGTTTCAAATCTTAGTCAGGTGAACACACATATATCTCTTTAACTCAGCCTTTTATACATATATCATATGCCTGTTTCAGGAATGTGCATTGAAGAAGAAATAAGAAATGCTCCAAAAATACTGATCCTTTCATGGAATTCGTTTGAAATCGTCTGAAAAGGAGGCTTTAAACAAAACCCTAAATTCTGAATTGAGGTTATAATCTCTCACAAACCTGCTGTATAATGCATTAGCAAACAAAGATTTATCTATCATTACTACTCTTGTGTTTATAATTGACACATAATTCAAACTGAATAAACATTTAAAACTTCTAATACAGTCAAAACTCAGTATAACCGGGTGTTTCAAACCATTATATATTTTGCCTCGGCCGGAACGCTACCAATTTAGAGCCAAAATTACAAACTTGGAATCCGACCATTACATCCCGAAATCAAACACACCGATAAATTTGACCTTGTTATACAGAGTTTCCATTGTAAACAGACTGTAATATTTTGTCTTTCAAAACACACCATAATCATTTAAACAAGCAGATCAGTAATTCAAATGATCTTGCCTTTTCATTCAAAATAATCATATACATTCATCACCCTTTTTGCAAATAATTCAAAATTTTTCTTTCTTTAAATGTTAAACTAATCAACACGAATGTTGTTTGCTTTTCAGAAACTTTTCTTGAAATAAGTATTATCTTGCTTTTAATTCAACTCTTCCTGACTTATTCTCACAGTCCAAAATCCACCAAACCAACTATCTTTCAAACTGTTAACTTCATTTGTCGCTGAACGGTTTGTTTACATTAGATACCGCTCTCTACGTTCTTTGTATCATCAATTCCCATCTCTTTGACTTTCACACGTAGGCCACTTTCCGCCTGACTGCCCCTGACACTATGTAATTTACACATGTGTATGAATTTAAACCTCTCATTTTTAACATAACTACACAAAATATCATTCTACTTTTTATCTTTATGAAAGCATGAATCATTTATCATTCCAACTTACTTCTTGTTCGGCGTTCTAACCGCTTCATTTCAGCTAAATTTGGACATTCATTGACTCAATCTTTGAAGAAGAACATCATTTCTTCACGCTGACGGCAAACTGCGCTGACCTTTGATCTTGTCTAATCAAAAGGCAAATCAAAAGATAATAAAGTGCGCTGACCTTCTATCTGGTCGACCAAAAAAGGCAAATCAAATGAGAAAATAGGTTTGCTCGGCAAACCAATATTAATCATTATAATCAAACATGTATTTATCAATTCTCTGATAAACGTCGCTGAAAACGTAGTAAGCTATTTAGAAAATAATGTCCCGTTTGAGAGGTCACATTTTAATTATTTATTAATTCTGTATGGAACTGTTATTTCATTTTGTAAATATTTGTTTTGATCTGCATACTTGCATTCCAGTAAGATTTATCCTACTTTTATAAGATTTTTGTGCTAGAAAACAGCAAAGTATGGTTTCCTATTGAGAAATGATGTATTTTTTAATAAATATTTTGGACTTTACATTTACATGTATGTGCCAATTCTTAGGTTTTGGGCAAGACAAAGATTTTTCCTTTCTTTTTGCATGTAAAAGAAGATTTTAGCAACCCAGGAGTAAGGTATGTTACCGTATCTTAAAAGATTGTCACTTTTTATATTTCACTAAGATTTGTCACTTTTAAATCCTAGGAAGTAAGTTCTCTCCAAGATGCGAGACAGCTGCTGATCTCCCAGAAGCTCGAGCTCCAGTCCCAAATGACGGAGAAAGAGAACGAGCTGTCTGCTGCCCTCGCTCTGCACGAGGAGACCAAGGAGGTCTCGAAGAAGGTCCAGAACATGCTACGGGAGGAGAGTGCTGCTCTGCAGAGCAAATTAGTAAGCGTCTGGAAATTTGTGTATTATTTGACACTTGATGACATGTATGGATGTATCTTTATTTGGTCTTGAGGGAATACTGATTTGGAACAATCAAAAGGATGTGGATATGAACCTTCAGATGTACAATGTTATCAAAAGTAAAATACCTTTAAATAGTTGATCTTTTGTTTAATCCAATTTTATTTTCTATTGTTGAGTGTAGGAAATTCAATTTGCTCACAATAAATTATACATTATACATGTCATAGATACCTCATTCATGATTTATGTGCAAGAACAAGGCTTATATTGGAACATTTATTTATCAATTTAGTTTAAATGAAAATGCCTTGCCATCTTTTTAAGTCTTCATGAAATAGATTTGGTAATGAAGGAAATAACAATCTGAGGATGAAATTTTATCAAATGCACAATAAGACTAGGAAGAGTTTAGCTAACTATTTCTCCTTTTAGAATAATTATAATGATAATGGTGGCTACTTGTATAGCGCACAGGTCCACCTTATCGGTGCTCATGGCGCTGCGGCTTTACACTCACTATTACCTGGCTCTAGCTGACAGCCATTACGGCACTCCGCATTACAATGAATTTTCTTCCTGCCATACCCATTTACATCACCTAAGTCAAGTGCAGCACAATGTGGATAAATTTCTTGCTGAAGGAAATTAACGCCATCAGTGGGATTCGAACCTACGCTCCTCTGGTTGGAAGGCGAGAGTCAGAACCACTACACCGCAACGCTTCCACACTTTCCAAACTTTGAGAATAAAAAAAGTTACTGAATTTTGAAATTGTAAATCACGAATATTGATGTAAATTTATCTTTATCCCATTTCATCCTCTTTAGGCTACAGAGACACAAGCCAAGGCAGATATAGAACAGGAAAGAGCACATCAGGAGGAGCGTTACAATATGCAGCTTAGCGCCCTCAACGAGAACTTGGGTACCTTGCGTAATGACATGATTCAGGCCGATGCACGCAGCAGGGAGATGGAGAAGACTGTTGAGGACTTGAGAGGAGAAAAGCATGGTAACTATGACAAGAACTTCTGTAAATGCATGGAAATTCTAATAATAATAATGCATCAAATTTATATTGCACTTAATTTTGAACAGGTTTAAAGTGCTTTACATAATGATGCATTCAATCCTTAAAAATCAATATAAGACATAGCATATACATTTTGTATTTTGATTCGTCAAGCAATTCAAGATTTAAACATGACACATCTGTAAACTCTGCTTTTAATATTTTTTAGTTTCATTCTTCGTAATGTAATTTGACTTGTGCAGCTTTGTTTTGTTGAAAATGAAAAAACAAAAAGATAATAAAAAATGAAAATTTAATGATTTCACTATAGGAGCTAGTATAGTTTTAAATGTCTAATAACTAAAGCTTTAATTTTTTATGTGAACCATTTCTTCGTTGAAATGAAACCATTCCCAAATATGTATAGATATGGAAATTTCAGTGTGAATAATCAAACAGGTGAAGTAAATGCTTTTTTATTAAAAAACATGATAAAGCATCGTAACAATAATAGTATGCTCAGTTTTTTACTCAGGAAGGAAGTATTGAATTTGCATATGGAAAGCTTATCCATATTGAATAATGGTCGGTAATTCTGATTATGATTGGTAATTCTCAAAGCGTAATTATTCTTCTTTTTTTTCTCTCTCTTTCCTACAATTTCTAGTGATGGAAGCAACTATTCAGAACAGTCAAGATGAAAGAAGAGCCTTACTAGAAAGGTAATATTTCTTATTTATTTCATTTCCTATTAATCATGGAGAAGAGATTGAGATGGTGAAAAGAGGGAAGAGAAGTTTGAACCAAGGTAGAGAGACTGCAAGAGGGAAGAAATAACAACGCTCTGACATCAAAACCACATACAAATTATGAAACAACAGTTTTTTTATTTCATATTTGAATGGCGGTAAAACCGTGATAATTTAGTGTACAAGGGAATTGGTATATTTCTAAATGGAATATTACAGTCTCCAAAATTTTGCATTTTCAATCCTACCTCATTGTCCAAGATTTAATCCGTTCATAGAAATTGCAACTTTGACAATGCCTAGGCATTTAACCATTATTTTGAGAATTTACAGGATAAAAATATGGAGCTCTCATTTACAGTTCAAGAATCCTCCCATGTTCACCCATTGTATGTTTTTATTTCTCAACTTTAAATTTTTTTATAACAACTAGGTGTTTAATTAGTGAAAACGATGTTAAGAAGCTACAGGCTAAGAATGCTGACCTCTGACAGAAACTTGATTTGCCCAAGTATCTCCCAATGTTTTTTAATTGTTTATTTTTCTTTCTGATTTTTATTTTTTGATCACCCCTAGGTGTTTGACGAATGAGAAGGATGTTGAGAAGCTACAGGCTAAGAACGCTGATCTCCGACGGAAACTTGACGATGCACAGGCAGCCATGCACGAGCTTGGACGAGAGAACCAAGCCCTTCAGATCACACAGACCAAGGCCATGGGAAGGAAATGGGTCGAGGATAAAGATATTCTCAACTGCATGGCGTGTAACAAGAGTTTCTCACTCTCAGTTAGGAAGGTTAGTACGATGGAAATGATGATGATGATGATGATGAAGATGGTGATGGTGATGATGATGACGATGATGATGATGATGATGATGAAGATGGTGATGGTGATGATGATGACGATGATGATGATG
>BQKZ01005354.1:0-20981 GCA_036244855.1 Temnopleurus reevesii | reverse complement strand
GCAATTGTGTTAGACCATTGATATCCATGGGGGGGGGGGGGGGGGGGGAGGGGGGGGGGGGGCAATTGTGTTAGACCATTGATATCCATTCAAAAGACGTGTTCGGGTCTCGAACCCCACGGAAGACCAGCTCCCCTTTAATGGGCGAGCTGAATATGGGCAATCCAATGTATTTTTAAATTGTAAATGTTTTAATATGAAGATGATTTTAATTGAATTCAATTTAATCAAATCGATAGCCTATGAGACAAAATGTAACTTCACTATAAAGCGTTTGATAACAGGCGTACACCCTACCATCAAATTCCTTCTCTAAAATCAGTTTCCATTGTGATATGCAGCACCATAATCAACATCATTGCTGAAGAAGATATAGTTCCAATATTGTCATTTTTAACATACTTCGGTGGTATATCTTCCTATAATTTAATGGGCATCATTCTCTTATTTACCACTGAATTAATGTGTATTAAAGCGAAGCTCTAATCATGTTTAATTATCATTGTTATCATTATCATCATTCTTATCATTATTATCATCATCATCATTTTTGTTGCGGATGTATTTTAAACACTTTTTCAGTATTAAACATTCTGTGTGAAATTAATGCCTGCTTTTTGTACTGTAAGTTCGCCCCTGTTTTCTCTTGGGCAGAAGATCTATAATGAGCCATCGATGTTTATGCGTGAATTCGTCAGGTTAAATGGGGCTGTTTGTCACCGAGCATTATGGAAATAAAGCCGGGAATGGATGGAGGTAAATACAAGGAGAGCGAGACGGTAAAGAGACGTAGATCGCTTCCAGTTATTCAGATTTACGGTACGCACTGCATGAGGAAAAATATGTAAATTTAAAACCGTTTTGTATAAGACTTACTTATTAAAAATGGGGTCCGCCAAGTGCTGAAGAATAATAATCTACGAATAAGCTAAAGCTAAAAGAGCATTTAAGTATCTATAACGATTTGAAATTCATATACGGAAAATGTATAAAAACCCCCCCCCCCTTTTTTTTTTTAATCTACGAGTCTAGCGGGGCCATTTGGTTAAAGAAAAAAAGGTGTGGAGAGGAAGGTTTACTGGTTCTGGTTGTTGTATTTAAATTGAGCATTTTTTTATAAAATCAGGTTTGATTGTAGCCTCAATTAGCAGGGAAGTTTTTAGATCCTCCAGTCATACTAAATGGCGATTGAGTTATCATTTCCTTTAGTTATGATCAGTATTACATTCTTTGCTCACAAGATAAAAGAGTCAGGGAATGGATGGGGGTAAATATGTGGAGAGAAAGGCGGAAAAAAGACATAGATCTCAGGTATCCAGACATATAGGCTGTGTGCTGAGGAATAAGGAGTAAATAGGTAACTGCTTATTTTTAATTATACATCTTTTAATCTTTTAAGAATCTATAGAAGTTTCAAGCACGGAGCATGCATAAGAATTCCCCTTTCTAAACGTGTATCGGCGCCATTTTGGTTGAAAAAACGTGTGAAGCGGAAGGTTCCCATGTAGTGGTTTTTGCATTAAATTTTGCATTTTTTTTCAGATAATCATGACTGATTGTAGCGTAAACTAGCGCGGACGTTTTTAGATGGTGATTGAGTTCGTGTTTCTTCATTGTGATAATCATTACGTTATTTTCCCGCAAGAAAAATGAAGCATGCAGGGAATAAATACGAGGAGAGCGAGACGAAAAGGAGATATCTATAGAACTTCCAGATATTCAGACCTACGGACTGAGGAAAAAGAATGGTTTAAATTTGCGATTGAATCCTCTTAAATGATGTGGTTCTTCAAGTACGAAAGAACTGTATATTGTTCTTCCAAGATCCTACAAATGTTGTAAGGTGGATTAAAAAAAAGTGAATTGGAAACTTTATCCTATTTAGACCCCCCCCCCCCCACAAAAAAAAGTAAATAAATAAGTAACTTTAAAAAGAACCTTATATTCTTATACGAAGAACTTAAAAGTGTTCCAAGTTTGATCTTTTAAGAATCTTTAAAGGTTCGTGGGGGCATGGACCTCTCCTAGGTCCATGATGGGGGTGACTTTGGGGTGACACCCCCCCCCCCCCCCCCGGGGGTTACTTTGGGGTGACAGNTTTTTTTAAGCCGGATGTGAAATTTAGATTGAGCCGGAACTCAAAATCCTGGTTGCGCTCACTTGGTGACCGTATGATAAAACCCCGTTTTTATAAGCGTGTACCGGCACCAATCGGTTCGAGAAAAGTGTGATGATGAATTTGGATTTAAAGGCGTTTATCATTCAATTCTGAATATTACGTGTGGAGCGGAAGGTTCATTATGTAGTAGTTTTTGCTCCTACACAACACACACACACACACACACACACACACACATACACACACAATGGACCTACACATAATACACATATATACAAGCACACTTACACACAATAAATACATACACAGACACATAAAACACACCTACACACAACACACAAACAAACACACAAACACACACACACACACACATAAACACACCTACACAAAACATACACACATAAAAACACTTATCAGGTAAAGCTTCTGTTTGATGTATCAATTCGTTGAAGAGTAGTCTAAATTCAAATCAATCTGCAAAGAAACTCTTCATCCATCATAGCTCTGTTATATATGAATCAAGGCAAGGGATGTAGTTGAATTGCCTATAAAATAAGGGATTTTTTGTCTGAGCCACGTTGCATAAAATTTACCATCAAAGTTAACGTTGCAATTAACAACGATTAATGAAATTAATGATAAATACAATTTAAAATGCATCGTTTAAGTGCTAAAAACAATATCTTATCAATATTAAATTGAATCAAATGCATTCTTTGCCTGTGTTGTTCTAATACTTGCTGGATTTTCCCAATATAAATCGAGTTCAATTCAATTCTATTCCATTCCATTCAAACTTTATTCAACCAATATCAATTTAAAATAGAATGGTTGGGACCCTAAAGGAGCAGCATTTTTCTTATAATGCAGGGCCCCTTTATTGAGAATGTGACAGAATATAACTTAACAAACATTAGCAAGATATACTGTACAAGCACACACTTAAATTGGAGTTAGAGTTAATTAACACCCTTGTTTTTGCGGTGTAGTCAATACTTGATTAAGCCATCCCCTTCTGTAATCTGAGCACAGCGCGCCTCCTCATCGAATGTTAATGTCGTAACTAAATACAACGCCAATGTATAATGTTGTACGTTACACCCTGTGTCACAGACATAAGCGACATGTCTCACGATTGAAAGTTACGATCAAATACAGAGATTAACCAATGCTACTGTTGTTTTAACACCTTACAAGTGCTGCTCAATATGGACACTGAGTTGGTGTTAACAATTAAGCCATCCCCTTCTGTAATCTGAGCGCATCGCGCCTCCTCAACGAATGTTAATGTCGTAACAGAATACAACGCCAATGTATAATGTTTGTACGTAACAACCTGTGTCACAGTCACTGAACATTACAATCAAATACAGAGATTATAACAGCCAATGTTGTTTTAACACATTACTAGTGTTTCTCAATATTGACACTGAGTTGGTGTTAACATGGACCTAGGAGAACATGGTGTTAACAAGCACCTTTCTTTTTGCGGTGTAGGCATACTTGATTAAGCCGTCCCCTTCTGTAATCTGAGCACATCGCGCCTCCTCATCGAATGTTAATGTCGTAACTAAATACAACTCCAATGTATAATATTTTTACGTAACACCCTGTGTCACAGACATTAGCGACATGTCGTACGACTGAACTTTACGATCAAATACAGAGGTTGACCAATGCCAATGTTGTTTAAACACCTTACTAGTGTTGCTCAATATGGACACTGAGTTGGTGTTAACATGGACTTAGGAGAACATGGTGTTAATAAACACCCTTCTTTTTGCTATGTAGGTATACTTGATTAAGTCTTCCCCTTCTGTAATCCGAGCACATCGCGCCTCCTCATCGAATGTTAATGTCGTAACTAAATACAACGCCAATGTAATGATTGTACGTGGCAACCTTGTGTCACAGACATTAGCGATAGGTCGCACGATTGAAAGTTACGATCAAATACAGAGATTAATCAATGCCAATGTTGTTTTAACACCTTACAAGTGTTGCTCAATATGAACACTGAGTTGGTGTTAACAAACACCTTGTTTTTGTCGTGTCGGTATACTTGATTGAGCATTCCCCTTCTGTAATCTGAGCACATCGCGCCTCCTCATCGAATGTTAATGTGGTAACTAAATGCAACGCCAATGTATAATGTTTGTACGTAAACACCCTGTGTTACAGACATAAGCGACAGGTCGCACGATTGAACGTTACGATCATTTGTACAGATTAACAATGCAATAAGTCTTATTAATTCGTCGTAAGATCAGTCGCCAAAGATTCATGTGATATTACCTATAGATTCGAATAGATTTCAGTCGTTGTGTCTTTCTTCTTTTTTCAAAAACCTATGCTACAGGGTGTTTATCTTCAAATAAGAAGATAAAACGGGACTTGTTTGTACGCAAGGTAATTCTGAACAAACGTAGTACATTGCCGAAAGCTGAAAGTGTCTAAGCACTTCAGATGTAGACGTATAAGTAATGTAATAAAAGTGTTCATTTCCCTGCCTGTACTATATTCANTTTTTTTTTTTTTTAATCCCCCCCCCCCCCCCTACACACAATTGGAGAGCAAGAAAGCATTTTTCGGGGGGGACCATTTCCAAATGACAAATGAAAATTTGAATATTGGGATTTTTATAATAGTTCTCAAACATAGAGGTAGCTTAAACACAACAATAAACAATGCGGAGTCTTGTGCGTTGCTTAATTTGAACATTTCTTAATTTGAGAACTGGCTTGAATATGTTTCCTACATTTCCAACAGGGCATGTCAGGTTCAATGCTATCACCATACACGCAGAGTCGCATGACTCATATATCACCATCTATACCATTCGCTGAAATTAATACAAACATTCGATTAATCATTCCAAATATAATAGCATTCGTCACTCACAGATGCTGCAGTCACACCGCCCAAACAGACCACATTAAGGTCGACTCACACCTTTGCGTTTTTAGCCTGCGTCAGCCCAGCGTTTTTGAAAATTAAAAACCCTCCCTGGACGTATGCACAGAGATGCAGACCAAATGGTGGACTGACGTCCGCCGTATGCTTCTTCAGCGTAAGCCGAACGTCAGTCCACCGTCTGATCGGCGTATACTGCGCGTCGAGGAAGCGTATTTAGCGTAATTTAAAAAAAACGCTGGGCCGATCGACGCAGGCTAAAGACGCAACGGTGTGAGTCGACCTTTTGATGGAGACGAATGTGACGTGTGTCTAAGGGAGTTAAGAACATTCCAATTTTGGATTCTCTATATGGATATGCTGAACATTCATAGGTTATGACTTGCAAGCTGTATATAAAGTACATATATAACTTGATTTCAAAACGAGCTAAAAATTGATTTTTAAAACAACAGATTGCGTTTTCTTGAGGAGAGAACAACATTTGTCAATAATCTCGGGGGCGTTTTTCATTTTTAAAAACACTAGGCCGACGCAGGCTAAAAATGCAAAGGTGTGAGTCGGCCCTTACCCGTTTCATTAACATATAGATTTGCCAACGACAATTTACACGATAGACGTTTGGTTTTCACCTTCACACCCTGCCATATTCAGGCACGTAGTCAGGGGGCGGAGGGGCGGGCGCCCCCGTTGAATTTGTTGAAAGAAAAAAATGAAGTATTTAGGGACGAAAACGAATGTTATGACCCTTTTTCACTGACGGGACCCTTATTTTTGATGTTAATTTTCTTTCTTTTTTGTACTTGTCAACTCGGTGGGTAAATATGATGTACAAGTTTCTTTCTTCTTTCTTTTTTTTTTAAATTTTAATACATCCCCCCCCCCCCCCCGCTCATGTACAATTCTGGGTATGCGCCTGATATTTCGCTCATGCAAATCGATCCAACCATTATCTGATTATGATTTTAGTTTAGGATTGTGTAATTATATCTCAGAATGTTACGTATCATCAAGGAAATTTGAGGTTAGAACCCCGGATATATCTTTTCGCTGGTAAGATTAAATATCAATCCAAAATAATTCATGGAATTGCTCTTCTTTGATAAATATACGACTATTTTAGTGAAAACCCATATGTTTTGTGAAATGTTGTCTGTTTAGCGTATAGCCTAAAATCATGTGGCCTAAAATCCCTCAACAGTGAAGGACCACGCATCATGGGGGGGGGGGGATGCTGTCGGGGATCAGAGCCCATCAGGTCGGACAGATTTAAGGGAAAGTTACATTTTAGGTTAAACTGGCGATTGGAGTGCAAAATTTGAGCTGATGTCCCTTTTTATTTTATTTTTGCTTGACGTCTCATTGGTGAAGGCCCAACGGGAGGCCTTCATTATCAAATTGGATCACGAATCAAGCGACCCCCTCCCCGTATCAATCTTTTCGGATCTTTAGATCCCGTAATACATTGATAGATAACATCATATTTTTAATTATAAATTAAACACCTAACGAGTATTGTGCACATAAAAAATGATTAATCAATCGATCAATTAGCTAACATTATATTCATCCATTCATTTATTCACTTATTCATTAATCCATTTATTATTTGAACTAGATATTAATCCCAAGAACACAAATGTGCCGAAAAGGTCCTTAATTTGATCAGGATTCTCAGACATCAGCCCCACAAAATCAAAATAATTATTGAAATATTTTCTGGAATATTTCTCTCATTCTTCAATCTCCAGACAAGAAAATTACATCGGACAGAAACTACACACATGAACATCAATAATTTTATTTCCTCCCTCATGAAAATTATCGATTCTAACATAAACGTTTTGATCGACCGTATGCACACAGAACGAGGAAATGACATTTCAAATCTACACATCTCTCTGCACGGTTTCACATACACGTCAATTACTCATACCGAGAATGTAATTACTCGTCATCGGAGAGCGTCATACGGTTACCATGGTGACCGATTGAATTATGATTATGCATCTGACATTCCTTTTTAAAGGAGAGGTAAAGATAATAAATTCTTAGGTCACGGGATGTCGAGTTTTGTTGGCACAGCTCATGTGGAGCATGCATGTACGTGCTTTTTTTTTTTTACATGCATGTTCAACGTTCTTTCTTTCGTACACCTCCTACCCCCTCTTCTACCACCATTCCAATTGCACTCTGAATGAAATAAATATTGTGTCAGATATCAAAGAAATAAATATTGTGTCAGATATCAAAGAAACTTACAGTTACATTTTCGCACTAAGCTGACAGCAAAAAAAAAGAAGAGGGAGAAGAATATAGGCGGTCAAGATTTTCCCCTTTTGGCGTAGATTTTTGTCCCTTCTGCGGGGGGGGGGGGGGGGTGGCAGGATCGCCCCCAATCTTATCCATCCATGGTCTGAATTATCTTAGAATGTCCCTTTAAAACACTTCAGGTAATATGAGATCTTAAAAAAGGATTTTCGGGAACCTTTCTTTATTATAAAAAAAAAACATTTCCAATTTCGAATTATTCAATAGATGAGTTTACATTTTTTCTTCGATATCTGTAGGTAATAACATTTATACAAAGTATATCCTTTATGGATTAATTAAATATGGGGCAATTTATCAACAATTTTATGAACGATGTATGTGTCTGACATTTATAGGAAGCTGCAAGTGGTTGGCATTTAGAATCGTTTGATTATAAAAGGTTAAATTACCACCGTATATCATGCTCAAAATCGCTGTGGGTACGTTAGGGATAGTGGTATATGAAGTGTAAAAACTAGAGCGTTATTTTCATACCGACTCTGTGGTTAGGTAAACAGATTAATTGTTTGGTCCCCCTTAACAAACTGACCCTCTGAAAAGACACGACCTTTCTCCCCCCCCCCCTTTTTTTATATGTTTTTCTCAAATTAAAAACAAAAATACTATAAAATCATCAACTAACATGTGAAATATAACCACGAGAGCCTTTTCAGATGTCCTATGAATTTTGACTCCCTTCTTGTTAATTAGAAGAAATATAATTTTAATCAGCAAGGATTTTGCAATATACCCGGAGTCGTTGGTTAAATTTACATCGTAATTTTGCAGTGTGTATGTACAAGGATCACTCCACATGAGAATTGTGATTGTATAGGCCCCTTTCCCTCCATGGGTGGATTCAGACAAACGATTTAGAAATGATTATTTAATTGTCCGGACAGTATGTCTTCCTAAATCCCTCAATAGAATGAAATCTAGACGAAGATCCACCTGCTTCCCTATACACACTAAAAGCTATAATCCTTTAAAAATGAATTAAAAAGCCTCTCCCAAAGACACCGGTTAGAATAAGTGCGGGATCACACATGCATCATCCGTAACCCACCTCAAAACATACTCATTCACACACGCATACACACACACACAAGCAATCACACACACACACTCACACACTTACACTCACACATCTTTCTCTATTTCTTTCCAATCTGTTGTTATCTCCATAGAATGAATTACCAATTCAGATATTCACGAACGAACACAGATTAGCACACACAAACACTCAAGCACACACACATACACACACACACACACACCTCAATTTCTTCACACTCTGTTGCCATCATGCATGAGATGAAAAAGACGTATACATACGAACCAACACAAACAAACATACATGTTTCTATATTTCTTCTTCCACTGTTAAAATCTTGTCTTTTAAAGAAAACTTGAATAAATCTCTTCATGAGATCAATCATTATACGGAAAACACACATAAACACACACACACACACACACACACAAGCACAAACACACTTACACACAGACTCATCTTTCTCTATTCATTCCCACCCTGTTGTCATGGTTGTCATCTTAATAAGATTACTTACCAAGCGGAAAGGACGCACATTATGAACACACAAATACGCACACACATACACACACGCACATATCTTTCTCTATTTCTTCTCACTCTATTGCCATCTTCATGAGATGAATCATTATGCGAAAAAGACGCACACAAATGAACATACACACAAACACTAACGCACACACACACACACATTTTTTTCTTTTTCTTCCAACTATGTTTTCATCTTCATGCGATGAATTATATACCAAGGGCAAATTACGCACACACACACACACCTACACATACGCACATATATGCACACCCACAAACTTTCCACGCCATCGATGGTTTTAAGCATTCATTTCAAAGGTCTTAGCCAATGTAATGGATGATTGTGACACTTTTCATTTTGCTCTCAAATCGATCAAATCTCAAATTTCTCGCTGAAAATCTTCAATCAGAATGAGGATTGTCTTTTTCTCACTGGGATAAGAGCGAAGATTGTTTTCAACACCATGGGCACGAAGCATAATTTTGGTGATATCTCCTGTCATACTATAAAATCTGAACGAAATCGACTAAAAGGTCAATCATTCATAGACACGATGTAGTGTAGTGGTTCAGATACTCGTTTTTCAACCAACGGATTCATAGGTTCGAATCACACTCAAGCCATTTTATTTCCTTCAGCAAGGAATTTATTCACATTGTGCTGCACTCGACCCAGATAGGGTGAATGGGTCTACCAGCAGGAATTCATTAGTTGAAGGCAGCGCGAGTAACAGCTCCGCTGCTAAAGCCAGGGTAATTATGATACAACTATAGAGAGCTTATGGACTTCTGACAATGATAAAGCAAGTAGTTAGTAGGCGATTTATAAGAATTTTTTATTATCAATTAATGTTCATAAAATTGCCTCAACTGGGTCGAGTGCAGCGCAGTGCGGGTCATGGATGGGATTTTAAATTCGAACCAACGGCCTTCCCAATGGAATACGGAAGTAAGGAATACATGGTCATGGCTCGATGTTTTTTACGATTGACCTACCCCAGGGACCTGCTACCAATATCCTGACGTAACTTAAACATTTTATCATCTGGATTACAAAACCATAATGTCACGAACAAACCGATGCTACTGGGTGCTCAATCCATGTGGTTCTGATAATACTCTCGTGTTAATTAAGCAATAGTTTATTTTCAGCACATTTCCCATTTATGTTACGTTTTTTCTCCTTAATGTGGAGATGAAAGGAAAGTCTTATCTAACACACGTGATTAGTAAAGATACATGACTTTTTCAAGACATAAACTGTATTTATGTAAAAGCATTTCAAATGGAGAAATTATGTGCGCTGCTATAAGAAGAGGTACATTAGAAACTGCATGAAATTCAATTAACGCTACTCGGGGGGGGGGGGGGGGCTGTAACATAGAAAAGATACGGTTAATCAAATCAATCGTATCTCCGTGACACATGTTTTGCCATAGACTTACGATTAATATTTGTCGTAAGTTTGACTGCATCTTATTTATGTTACAGGCTCCTGTACTTCTGCGTCTATTTTATCACTGTTACTTGGTACCGTTGAAGGTCTAATTTAGTGCTCAATTAGTAAGCAATGCTCGTGTATAAAGTGCCTAATTATTCAATTAGGGAATTGCTCCCACGCACAGCTCACTATGAACTCTCTGCATCGTATATTACATAAAAGAAAATTAAATCAACTATTGATTATGGTTCGATGTTCAACATGATTATTTTTTTCTGGAGGTTACTTTTCCAAAATGTTTGATATTTCGCAAATACAATTTTTTTATAGGATTGCTTTTCCAGGAGATTGCTTTTCCGGTTTTCAGAAGAGTACCTTTTTTTTCTTTGTATTATGAAACAGGGTCTTGTTATAGACATATTAGAAATGAAGAAGATGAAAATGAAGAAGAAGAAGAAGAAGAAGATGATGATGATGATGATGATGATGAAGAAGAAGAAGAAGAAGAAGAAGAAGAAGAAGAAGAAGAAGAAGAAGAAGACGAAGAAGAAAAAGAAGAAGAAGAGGGAGGATGAGGGGGAGAAGAAGAAGAAAGAATAAATAGAATCAGAAGGAAACGAATAATGATACCAAGGAGGATGAGGAAGACAGCAGTTACTTGCTATCTTCTGAAGATAACTACAAATCTCTTTGTCTATACTATGTCATCGAATGGTATTTGACGTTATCATACACGAAAAATAAAGAGCAAGAAATTATAATGAATTGAACACGAAGAAGATCACATCGAGTTGGGAGCTATAGAATAAGAAAAAGATGGAGAATAATACGAAGGAGATGATGAAAGAGAGGAAAAAGTATGAAGAATGATAACGAAAGATACGGAACAAAATAAACAAAAGAAATAGGGGAACGATGATGATGATGATGATGATGATGATGATGATGATGATGATGATGTTGATGATGATGATGATGATGATGATGTTGATGATGATGATGATGATGATGAGGAAAAACAGGAGGGAAAGAAGAACAATAAAATAAGTACATCATGTTGGTAAGTCAACATCTTCAGTAGATAGATGTATCTGCATTATATTGTGTAGTTATTCTGTTTGATTATATAAAAATAGTCAAAGAGCAAAAGAGATGGGGGAATGAGTCAGCTAATAATACAAAGATGATGATGATGATGATGATTAGGAGGAAGAGGGTGAGGGGAAGGAGGAAGAGGAGGGGGAGGAGGAGGCCAGGAGAAGGAGAAGGGGATCGATTGATCGATCGATTGACTGAATAATTACGACGACGACAACAACGATGGTAATAATAAAAAAAAAGAAAAAAGGACAAGAAGAAAATGAGGTTGGAGAAGAGGATGTTGTAGTTCTTTTAGTGGTATAGTAGTATAGTTGTAGTAGTAGTAGTAGTAGTAGTAGTAGTAGTAGTAGTAGTAGTAGTAGTAGTAGTAGTAGTAGTAGGTAGTGGTAGAAGTAGCAGTATATAGTAAGTTACCATCTTCAGCTACACAAATTCTATGGGAGTAACACAATCTAGTAGTCAATGGGTTTAATATATTTGGGTACGTTTATATTATCTCCCAAGGAAACTACGCCTGATTATTCTCCGGCAATTGAAGAAGGCAACGTGATATATGATTTGCCTGAAAAAAAAATCCGCTCCTCATGCACATAGGATAGGCGTGCCAATTCACGCATACGCTGAACGCATTACAAGTCCACATCTTCCGTAGATAGACTCTTTGTGTAATGTAACGATGCGACACATCTTTCTTTTGAATGATTTACATAAAATTTACAATATGCATGGCAAATGACAGAGTACAGAGCCCCTTCAACTTTAGATAATGAACTTTGGAGGCTGGTGACTATTGTTATACCCTAGATAATGAATTTGATTAATCCGTTGATGTGGATACCTTTGTGAAAAGCCAAGATGAAATGGACAGGAATTTATGAAATATTAATTCCCGTCTATTCTCCTCGTTGGAATGATAAATTTGATTAAACCCCTCTCGTTCACGGTAACAGCATAGATTATCATACAACTATTGATATTGCGCTTTGTGTTGAACGTCATGCAAGATTATGAAGGCCTTGTTATAAACAACATCATCCATCACTTTACTCACAAGCTTTTATCTCGACAACAATTCCTCAGTATCCTTACAAGCAATCAACTCGACAATAGATAAGCAAAATAATCGTCTGAATGATAATATTTGTCCTACCTCTCGTCTCCATAATCTCTCGCACGACCACCGCCCAGACAAGGGGATCCTAGTCATCGGCCGCTCCGTAGGCAACAACAGCTTTCGAGCTCCGCCGAAAAGCCCCGTACGTGGGCGACAACGCCAAATTGATGAAGAAAATATCTGGGCGATTCCCGTCTGCGAGTTTTCCCGCGCGAAATGCATGCACACAAAATTTACAACACGCGAGATCGACACACACCCTGGTCGTCTGGCGTTTTCTCCCAAACACCGCGCTGAGGTCAAGCGAAAGCTGTACTCCAGAAACCGCCACAGCGGAATATATCCATTTTAATTATTTACCCTTTTCAGAAGACGTCCCAAATTGTCGTCACAATACAGACATGTGCTGCAAGCGATTAGGTCATATTAGACTAATCTTTAAGACGCGATAATGTTAGTGGAAGTCGGGATACTATTACCGTGCATTATTATGCAGACTATATCGCTATCTTTCGTAGCGTGCGTCTGCATCGCCGTCAATTACGATTAAATTACGCCGTTAGACGATTTTCTCAAGTGAAAGCGGGAAAGAACGCGCGAAGTAAATCTGATGCACACGATCTACTAATAATATAAATGCGAAGAAATTACCCAAAATATATAGGCATAAATATATCCAATATACCCTCGTTTCGGTTTTATTAGAAATTAGGCCTTCGTACGCCATAACATTGACTCTCCCTCGAGTGCTATTACCGCGTTCGTTTATCATGTTTTGCTCTGATCTGTTTCATTTTAGATAAGATATTGGCAAAGCAAGTATTTGGTAGAGCAGGCTATCACTTTATCAGCAAATATTTTGGCGCCTGATAGTATGGAGGGAGGGATGAACGGATGAGCGCATGAATGGTCCAATGCCTCAATCGTTATGAATCTAAAAATATAATAATCTGTAAACAAATAAATCAAGGGATGTAAGTAAAATACGCCTTACTTTTAATACTGCCGCATTATTGTTGAACACTAGTATATCAAGTCTAGAACTGCATGTTTAATAAAGCAAGTTTCATTTATTTTCATCTTTATTCATAACTTTCATTAAAAAGCACTGACGAAAGAAACACCAGTAAGCAAAGGTAACAAAAGGTTAATTAATGCAAGTTGCAAAAAGAAATCGAATGGCCAAAAATAACATTTTAATAGAAGACGGGCGACAAAATGTATGTAGATTATTGTACAGATGCTTATAATGTTTCACGGGTTTGGTTTGGTTTGTTTTGATTTTATTTCCTAAAATTTAAGTGGGCCACAGACAAATAGAACTGCTGTATTTAAATGTGCGGACACTAAAAATCGCAAGCCGGTTCCGATTTGTATAGCATAAGGACCATTGAATTTGTGTTCGACTTAATTTTTCGAAAATAGTTTATAATATCGTGTTGTAAAGTAAAAACAAATCACAATACAGAGAAAATTATAAGTGCAAAGATAAATAATTGAAATGGTAAAATTACTGTTGGAACACTCCATTGAGACCATTAACATATTCCTGGAGGACCAAAGTTAGATATTTCATAACCACAGACACAGATCACCAAGGCATTTTAGAATTAATTGACAATAAATTCAGAAGTTAGGTAACAATTTAGAGATTTTAGACCATTAGGAAAACATATTTCACATTTCTACTAATCATAATAACATGATAATTTACGGTGTATAGAGAAAGTAGTATAACCTTATACACATACATTCATGCAACACTACAGCCCGAGCCCGAATATGCAAATAAAAATGTCAGTGAAAATGTTTGCAATGAAGTCTTAGGTAAATTTAATTGTTTACAGAAGCCTTCTAATGGACAATGTGCTTTTCAGTAACGTTGTCTATACAAAGGAGTGTGCTATGCAAAACAGTGTCTCTTGCTGGTTATTTATGAATATTCTAAAGAATCTATATTCTAACCGCATCTATATCATTTTAAAGGTGATATAGATGCGGTTTTGATTAATAAATTGCTGTTCTTTAATAAAGAAAATCATATTTATACCGCTGTCCAGTACAAAGGTGTTTTTTTCGAGAATTTTTTTTCTTCAAAACTTGTCGAACACTGTCTTATTATGTATATAATTGGTGAATTACTTTTGCAGTGCAGATATTGACGGAAGTATTGGTGAAAACACAGTACCGTATTGTATGTAAATGTGAAAATATGTAAATAGATATTAATTTTCCACTTGATATTTTGTGCGGGTAGATTAATCGCACAAAATATTCAACAAAGCGTTTTGAAAGCCAATATTAAATTTGTGTTCCTACGACTTGTTTTCCAGGCTAATTTCATCCCTTAGATGAAATATCTATAGGACAATTCAATAGAATATGTTTCCTAGTTTAACAATATTTTATAACAATTTGCATTTCGAGCATTTGAGACATGGCGCAAAATGCAAAAAGTACGTACGTTACTTTGGCGGAATTGAATGATTAAATCGTGAAATCGCCTGAAAACACCAGAACATTTGCTGGGCAAACAACCTGTTTAATTTTGTTAAAATTAATACGTTCGCGTCGAATGTATTGCTCGAATGATAATGTTCGACGTGTTTACACAAATACTTTCAACAAAGTGTAAACATTGACTTGGGAAACAATGCTAAATTAAAAAAAAATTGACCGAATGATTGTTCTGTTGAATTTCGATTCCACATATTTCAAGTAAAATTTCAAGTTCAATTTCAAATTCAAATTCATATTTCAAATTTCAATTTCAACTTTTTTACTTTTGATTTTGATTTTAATCATAATTTTCAATTTCCTTCTTCTTAATTGAATCTTAACTGCACTCTTTGTCCTAAATTGACTATATGTGCTAAATTTCCTTTTCAAATCCAAATTTGAAGTTTTGTTGTAAATAATTCGGCAATAACTTTTCTTTTTTGTGTGTGTATTTCAGCGTAGTCTTTTGTTGCGAATAATTCGACAAGATTTTCCATTAATTTGATTATTGTGTGGTTTGGGCTTGCACCACATAGACTTAATCTGCCGCCCCTTGATTGGCCAGCGGCATTTTCTTTTGTGAGTCACGTGGCCGTTGTCATGGGAACGTGCCGCAGATGATGACTAATGGCATGAATGGTCTGAAGAGATTATCTTGTGCTTGGAGGGAAAAGACGGAGAATGAGAAGAGAGACAATGGGAGAAAATTATTGCTATAGGGATTGGTGTCTAAAGAGAGAGAGAGGGGGGGGGGGTGGGGTTGCTATGTGAAGACAGAAAGGGAGGAGAGATCTGGAGAGAAATGAAGAGATATAGATAGAGAGAGGGAGAGAGAGTGAGAGAGAGAGAAAGTGAGAAAGAGAGTGAGAGACAGAGACAGATATAGTTCAATTTCAAATTTTTTCAATTCAATTCAGGTTTATTAAAATCATAATCATCAAAGTACAACTAATAAAAGTCCGAGGACTAATAACATTTTGTTTACAAGCAAAACATAAAATAATCAAATCAAAATCTTACATAGATGCGAATTTTACGCTAAAATTACTGGAAATGAAAAGTAATATGTACATTAAAAAGAGGACAGTCCCACAATTAGAAAGAAAAGAGATATAGATAAGAGTAATTGAGAGGAGAAGAATAAGTGTTTTGATCTAGGATGAGGGGGAAAGAGAGGATGATGAGAAGTAGGGGAAAGGGAGAAAAGACAGAAAATACGAAGAAAGGAAAAGTAGAAGAAGGAGAAAAGAAAGAAGAATTTGAGGAAAAAGGAAATAACAAATGACATTAGAATTTGAAGCAAGAAATACACATTTAAATGGAACTAGGGTTTGGTTACTAGAAATATAATGCACCCGGGTTTATAATATGCTGGTTAGGTTTAAGAGAATAGAAACTGCAGGAGCGTTGATATTCTTACAAGAATTAAAAAAAAAATTGACATGAAATTACAATTATTGCTATGAAAAAGTATGAGGAGTAATGGTGTAAAAAGACCGGAATTGCATTTCAATTGCACAAGAAAATTCAAATTTGAATATATTACAAAACAGCAGGATACAGTAGATAAAATATGGAATAGAATTGAGTTGCATATACAAAAACCAGTTGCATATACAAAAACCAGGGCTTAAATAGAGGGGGTAGAGAGATAGAGAGGGAGGGAGAAAGAAAGGTAGAGAGATGGGTAGAGGAAAGAGGGGTGGGGTGCATTGGTGTAGTGGAGAGGGGGAAAGAAACAAACCAACCCCTGGGATTATCATGCTCTCATTGAATGAAGCATAATAAGATGAACAACCTGTGAAAATTTGAGCAAAATCGGACAACCCGTTCAAAAGTTATAACTTTTCAAAGTCACAGAGATAGGACGATCCCTACCGCTCATGGGGATCCGTGCGATCGGCAAATTCGATGGAATCCGTGACGTCATGTCGGACAACTTCTCATTCACTCTGTATACATATTTTCACATTTTCTCCTTTTTTTTCGGAAAAGTCAACAAAATGCCAATGTTCGATTCGGGTGTAGCATTTCTGTATTGATTCTGCATGTATTTTGAGAAGAATGATATTGCAACCTTACTCTAAATTTTACATTAATCCATTTTTTTATTCTATGTACAAAGTGAATGAGAAGTTGTCCGACATGACGTCTTTGCCGATAGCACGGATACCCATGAGCGATAGAGATCGTCATATACCGGTATTAGTGACTTTGAAAATTCATAACTTTTGAACGGGCTGTCCGATTTTGCTCAAATTTTCACCGTTTGTTCATCTGATTTTTCTTCATTCAATGAGAGCCCGATAATTCCAAAGGCTGATTCCCCTTTAATAGGTTTGTGTTAAATANGGGGGGGGGGGGGGGGGGACAAATATGCAGTTGAATATGGGTAATAAATTATCGTTATACATAAATGGTAAGAAGTAATTAACTTTTATTTCCGATTACTTTATCTTGTAACTTTTTGAATAAAAAATTTAATCCTTTAACAATCCTTCAAAACTAAGATATAAGACTATGTATTTGATTAACCTTAAACAAATGATAATGGAGACAAATAAAAGTGACCCCATAATCGGATGATTATTACAACCACTCACATGTTTTACGATAATCCCGTTATATTATAGGACTGGACACATTTCATAACAAAATTGGATTGGTAGGAATTAAAGCAAAGTAGTCTAAAATACCCCATTTCCCATTTCGACAATCTGTCGCTTCTCTGACCCAATCTCTTGCCAATCTAGATCGTTCTTGAACGAGGGGGGGGGGGGGGCTTGACAAGCGAAAAAAAAAACACTTCTGAGCGCTCTACGATTACAACATTATTACCCTGGCTTAAGCAGTGCAGCTATTAGGCGCATAAGCTTTTTCAAGGCATAAATTCCTACCAGTTACCCATTCATCTCACCTGGGTTGAGTGCAGCACAATGTGGATGAATTTCTTTCTGAAGGAAATTAACGCCAATGGTGGGATTCGAACCTACGACCCTCCTTTTGCAAGGCGAGATTCAGAACCACTACACTATTTTATCTCTGTTTTGTCGTGTTTTTCTTTGTACTATAGTCAATTCTAGTTCCGGTCTTCTTAAAGCAAATTTTAGTATAAAGAATGTTTTAAGCACCTTTATCCCTGTATCCTTTACCTATACTGTAATTGTTTTGTTTTGAATTTGCCGAATAAATAATAAAATAATAATAATGATTAAGACTTTCTTTCATGGCAATCAATCAATCAACCGTTTTCACCCAACCGCCTTTATATCTTAATTGCTGTTATTGTATTTTTGAAATTATTTCTTTTATTTTTCCCCGACCTGAATGTCGGTCAAAAGCATACTGTATCAGAATTATGGAGCGACGAACACTAGAGGGCGATATGAAAATTTTTCAATTCGAGGATTGAGTCATTTTCATTTACAGATGTTGTTGTTGTATATGTTTGACACCTCCTCGTGCCGCCTTTATAATAATAGGTCCATTTATATAGCGCAATCACTATATGCATATACTCTACTGCGCTTGATAGATATACCATATTATTACCCTGGCTATAACTGCCGAGCAAGCCAGTTAGGCGCTCAAGCATTCCAAGGAATACATTCCTGCCAGGTACCCATTTTTCACCTGGGTAGAGTGCAGCACAGTGTGGATGAATTTNTTTTCACCTGGGTAGAGTGCAGCACAGTGTGGATGAATTTCTTGCTGAAGGAAATTAACGCCATGGGTAGGACTCGAACCGCGGACTTCTGCCTGAAAGGCGAGAGTCAGAACCACTACACCACGTCGTGTTTACACGAGCTGTCTCACCTATTTACCCATACATTCACACTTGCTAGTAGGCCAATTTACTCAGTACTTTCTAAAATTGCAATTCATTTCGATTCCCCTGAAAAAAAAATCTTTGAATTTTGTTGTATGACTTTGAGCATTTTGAGCACTTATTGATTTTTATTGATTTACAGTCCATTTTTGTTAAGAATATTTTTTAAAGTTCAGATTAAGATGCCAATTTAAATGGGTGTTATTCATTAAAGGCGGGGCGACATGACGTTTAGGGCGTGGCTAACTGGCCGCTGCCATTTTGATTACGAAGATTGGCGAACAGAAACATCACAGCATTTTTACCTGAATATCTAGCAAACAAGATATATTTCGCTAGCTCACCTCTCGGCAATTTCATATACGTATGCGTTTCGTATATTTTAAGAACAAAATCGAAGCGGAAGAGGGAAGGGATCAAAGTTACATGCGACAATCATGGATCGGAAATTCGTGCGAAGTTTCCCGAGTGTCTGAGCTTGGCAAGGTGCGTAAGCTAGGAAATATTCAAATATCGTTGTCACCAATACACAACACGCCGTCCGTGAGCGCTCGCAACCGGAAGTCCTGTCGATCATGACGGACCGACTTTAATAATTGATCGAACTGGATTTAGAAATATCAAACTAATTCATATTTTGGGTTTCAGATTTGATTTAAGAACAATGATATTATGAATAGATAAGTTTTTAATCCAACGAAGTTAGAGAGTATATTGGACGAATTAGAATGAAAAAAAATCGAACACATCCTGCTCTACCCTAATCATGTTTTATTCATTTGTTTGACCATTCTTTCTCCGCAGTTTTACCTACCTTGAAGAAGCTAACGCCACTATACCTTGATCACTTCAACATTTTCCATGGTTTGATTGAATGAGGAGCGGGAGAAGAATGGTGGTGAGGAGCAGGAGAGGGAGGGGGATTAAAGTAGAGGGGGAGGAGGAGAAAAGGTTGGAGAAAGAAGAGGAACTTTGGGAACAAAATAAGGAAGAGGAAATAGAGGAGTGTAACATTGGAGGAGAAATGAAAGAGTCGTAGGAGGATGAAGAAGGGGACGTAGGAAAATTAAAATCAAAAGGAAGGAAGATGAAAGACGACTCGGAATAGAAAGAGTAGGAAGTTAATGATGACTGAAAAAAAAAATGTAAGGATGGGGGTGGGGGATGATGAGGAGGAAAACGATTGAACAGAAAAAAAAAGCGAAAGGCGAACAGAGAAATGGGAAGTTTAAAGGGGAGGAGGAAATGTCATTGGTGAGGAGTGGGTGAAAGAAGAAAAGAAATACATGTATGAGGACGTGCGTGGAAAAATAATTGAAGAGGTAGACCAGAGGCTCCAGACTCACTTGTGGGGCCGGGTTGTTTTTATTTTCAAATTTTGTCATTATTTTGCTTGGCCCAGAGCTCCACCCTGGCAAGTGAAGCGTTCAAAGTTTTCGGACTAGGAGAGGGGTAGAAGAAGAGGGAAAGAAGGAAAGGAAGGAGACGATGAGGTAGAGACATGGAAATTGGAGGATAAAGATGACGGATGGACAAGGGCATTTGTGATGACAAGGAAGAATAGAGGAAAAAGAGAAACTTTGATTTAATTTTGTCAAATCACAACATTTTAGGACATTATTGCTCATCATCAATGCCGATTGTGGAATAGCGCCAGCTTCCGATAAAAGCTACACCAATGTTATGTTTTTCGTGGCACCTGTTTCTCGTAATCCGCCGCGACATACCCGGATGTTCCTTTCGTGCCCAGTTTTATATGCATTGTGGGATAGATAAGTAACTCGGTCACTTCCGGTCGACCTTTTCGCACGACGTGCATCTTGTATTATGTAAACATAGCCGTAGCTCGTGAGATGAGCATGTCGTCTGCTCAATGTTTACATTTTCTCGGACTTGATTTTTACGTTTAGATATCGTTTGTAAAGCAAAATATTATTTAAACTGTAGCTGTTTAGTCATGGGTCGTTACTGTGAAGCTGCCTTGTGTTCGTCGAATGAAAATAAGCGGAAAAAGCTCTACAAATATCCATGGATGAGAGACTTGACATGGGTGAAATTCCCAATGAA
>BQKZ01005353.1:20470-32937 GCA_036244855.1 Temnopleurus reevesii | reverse complement strand
GCATCACTACTCTCTGTTGGTTATTAAGAATGAGAAAATATTCATGAAATACTGTCATCTTCTGAAACATCTCTCTCGTCAGCTCTGCGATATCTGCATTCTCTGCTACGACCTCTTGTGCCGTTTCTACTGCAGCATCAGTACTCTCTGTTGGTTATTAGAAAGGAGAAGAGATTAATTAAACACCGTCATCTTCTGAAACATCTCTCTTGTCAGCTCTGCAATGTCCGCATTCTCTGCTATGACTTCTTGTGCTGTTGCTACTGCCGCATTAGTAGAACACATCTACATCTACAAAAACACATTTGTATATCCCACATCCACACAAACATTTAGTGTCCCCCTAGCGGATCCCACCACCCCAGCCACCCCCCTTCCACACTCACCAAACTCCACTCAAATTCAATCCTAGGACAGAATAAGCTAGATGTCAACAGTAAAGTGTTTTATGACATTACCTTTCAATACCTAACTGACATACATCACAAGCGACTAAACTGTTGACCTTAGTCATATGTTCTTGCACCTCGTATTTGCACTACCCAAATTACCTGTACACTCCATCTGTGTACAGTTCTGCAGACTGGAGGAACTCAAGGAGAAGAAGAAGAAGAAGAAGGAGAAGAAGAAGGAGAAGAAGAAGAAGGAGAAGAAGGAGAAGAAGAAGAAGGAGAAGAAGAAGAAGAAGAAGAAGAAGGAGAAGAAGGAGAAGAAAAGGAAGATCCATTCATGGCCAACAAAGAAATGCACAGGCTCATGGAGGAACAAATTTTCTGGTAAAAATTCAGCAGATCAGTTTTGAGGAACAAATTTTCTGGATGGAACCTAGGCTATGCACTATTTTGGGCATCGAGCCGAGACTGACAGTGGGAGGAAAGAATCTCCGAAAATTGCATTCAGCGTCGTTGTTCCCTATACAGTGTGAGTAGTTAAGGGTTTGATCTCAGCATGTTTTATGCAAATGAGGGTTGACCTTTGACCCCGTGACCTATGACGTCATTATTGCGCCATCATGTCGCAACATGATGGCGCAATACCCTCTTTTTTAGAAGCATGACGTCATATTGCACATATTCCCCGTATGTCGCAATACCCTCTATTTTAGTAACATGACGTCATCGATTGCACCACCTATTCCCTGTATGTCGCAATACCCTCTAGCATGACGTCATCGATTGCGCCACATATGCCCAATATGTCGCAATACCGTCTATTTTAGCAGCATGACGCCATCGATTGCGCCACGTAGTCCCCGTATGGCGCAATACAATCTAATTTAGTAGCATGACGTCATCGATTACACCGTCAGTAGGGGGTTCCCCGACGATGTCACGGATCGCGTTTAGCATCAACGTATTGATGACGCAACGTTTATTCTAGGGCCATCGGTTGAAAAGCCCACGGGTGTATAAATGTTTGGAGAAAATTGAAAAACGCAACAGTTCTCATCCAAACGCCATTCCAGACACCCACGAGCAACTTTTCTCCGCGATGGACCGTTACAACAACGCGTACGAAGGCGAGAATGCCCAAACCTCTTCTACAACAGCAGCCAGAAACGTCGTGTATCAGACCCATGCCCCCAAGATGTACGGCAGTTTACCTTTCAAGCGCCGCTGAATCGAGGACGGCGCTGAGAAAATCGACAGCCAAGACGCAGGCTCCGACGTCCATGGGGAGGTCCCCTTGGTCGTTGACGACACCGAAGGTACCTCCGAGGGAATTTTCCCCGTGGGAGATTGGTCATTTCCACTGGGCGATAAGGGTCGTTATGCGGTAGTCCAATCGTTAAGTTGCGGGGTGTTCGTATCCTTCAGGGAATACTTTCAGCGGAGAAACCCCGACGGTATACTGCAGTGGTATCCCACCAAAAAGGGAATACATTTGAGGGCGAACGAATGGAAAGAATTGGTCGATAAGATCGCCGACATCGATGCTGCTGTTTATGAAACCACGAGAAGAGACAAACTACAGCTAGAGGACTGATTTGTCAAGAACAAGTACAACGTCTGCCCCCATCCCTCGGATCGTCCCAGGCGGAGAATCAGATCCACGCCCGCAACGGCGGAGTAGAGATGGTGTGCACATTTTCTACCGGTAAGATATTATTTTAATATGATTTTGACCCGCCCCCCCCCCTCCCCCACTTTGTACACGCACAGTAAAACAGTTAAGACCTCTGTTGCAGCTAGTTTTTCAATGAAAAATAAAAACGTGATTTTTTTAATTATAATTTTGATTTCGATTGCAGATGGGGAGACGGAAGGAGATGAACTTCTTCAACAACACCATCGCAGAGCCATCGGAATCTTTGTCTACTTCGTCGCATCCGAACTTATCAACACAGAACCATCTTGCGCAGGATGTAAGGAGGATATGCCGTCCCGGAAAGATCATTTTTGCCTCAACTTCGGCGATGGGTTTGAAGATGAAGACCACGAAAAAGAAATGTACATCGTCCAAGCCGCGTCTCAGCTTGACGCAAGATTCGAGCGGGAGCATCTGGTAGAGCGATGGATGGATATTGCACCGAGGAGAGATATTTCCCCGACGACAACCCCGGTCTATCTCGACTCCAATTTCGTAACCAATCTATTGAAAGATGTCATGGAAATTTTTTCGAGAGAACCACACTTGTGCATCGAAATGTATGAATCTGGAAATTTGAACCGGGTGCCGAAACTCACTCCGCTCATCCGCCAAGCCATCGTTGGAACGGTGTTTGACCGCATGGAACTATGAACGCTAAACAATGACATTAACCTATGAATCGTTTGAAAAATAGTTGACTTATTAATCACTATCATTACTAGATTTTTTATTATTATCATTATTATTATGACTATTATCAATATTATTGTCACTGAATGTAGAACGCAAGTGGTAAAACAATTCAACTTGGAAATTGTGATTTACATTCTCTATGAAGTTTGTCTTTAAATTTGATTATCAATATAAACGAAGATGTAAATCAAACAACGTTTATTTTATCGCGTCATTTTGTGTTTGTTGACTGTCATGTGTAGTTACTTTCTTAAACTCAATTGCCGTTCCCATCGGATTGTGGCATTATCTCAGATTTACAAAAATAAAGAACTTATAACTTTGCACGAGAGTAGAGAAGGGGGCAGGGCGGTGTTGAGGCGTGCGAGAGTGAGGAAAGGCGTATGCGACACCGTGAAAGAGAATAGAATGAGAGAGGGATGCGAGAACACGTTGGAGGGGAGAGTGATTACGCTTGAAAGAAAGGGGAGAGAGAGATAAGATAGCGAGACATAGAGAGAAATTGGGGCAGACCTGGATGAAGAAACAAAGGCGGTAGCATGAGCGAAGAGAGAGAAGGAAATAGAAGCCAGGGTCATGAAACCCATGGTGGGGTGTGGCTTACTACGCATCTCTTTCCAACTCTGTACACGCATACTTCGACCACATTGAAAACACTTACAAAGGCACTCACATACACACTGACACACAGACATACATCCAAACATATAGAAAAACCCACGCACGGACAAACTCACCAGTGTGTACACTTGTTTTTATTCTTTTCTCGTTTGGACCCTCACGCTTTTCGCGCCATTTCTTTCCCAACTTGTTCATTTCCTCTTACACATCGCGACGTCTCAGAGAAATATATACCATATCGCTCTCACGTCTTTCTTTCTTTCCTCACTCCTCTATTTTACTATCCCTTACAGGCCATATTGTATCTCTCACACACACATCACCAATGCACGCCGTCATAGTATCACACGCTCATAGACTGGTAATAATAATAACTCGAAAGAAGATTCTTAAGGTTAAACTATTTATTGATGAATAAACATTGAAAAAAACTTTCTCACGGGTTTAAATAACGATTTGTATATGCATTTGGATACTACAAATATTTACACGGGATATTTTTTCTCAACTTGGGTGAAGGTACAAATGTTATTGATAAATAATTATCAGTTGACAGGTATTATTAAGTACGTGTAAATAGATTTTTATAATTTTCTCTCAATCTATTATTTTTTCATCCCAACACCAAATGTTAAGGGGCGTAACGTGTCATATTTAATGATAATACAGCGTCATAGATAATTAAGCGATATAATACATAACATTTACTTTGATTGTTTTCTTTAAATGACATATTCAATTCAACGCGCTATAACGCGGATAGTTCTACCATTATTCTCGATAAATAACGCGTAAAGCCACGATGTATATACAAATGCATAAGATGCATAAAACGATGATTGTAAAGGGCACGTTGGACCATAAAGTGCCAAATTTAGTGACGATTGTCATAGATAATTTTGCGATATTTACATAAAACCATCACCAAACGCTTTCTTGACAAAATGGATATGCAAATGAATAATTACTTATTCGATTCAACACGTTATAACGATGAAATTCAAAAATTATTCAACCGATAATGAGTGTATATATACAAAAGCGTGTCTTCAAAATCTCGACTAACGGCGATCGTAAAAGGCACGGGCAAACTGCTCCCGCAAAAATTGCGCGTTTATCATCGGGTGTTGTCGATTGGTACGTTTGTTCACGAATTGCTGAACGTGACGGTCGTTGTAGCCTTTGTCCTTGACATCGAACATGCTGACGATCGTGTCCATGGGAGTTCCACGTACCCGGTGCATGATGTAAAAGATAGCGTAGGCCCCGCAGACCGTAGAGAAAAAACTTTGCAATTGTCTCTTATTCCGTTTGGTGCGCCCCTTGAAAGTATGACGATGAAGAAATCGTGCGATGTTGGCTGGAAGTGGGCGATCCCCGTAGCTATCGAACAATTCGCTTCTGCCCACGTGGTCGAAGTAAATCGCGATCCAATGCGAACCTTCCTGACTGCTTTTGTCTAGGTTGACGACGAACGCGGACGGGTAGTTGATTTCACGCATCGGTAGCAGGTCTGAAGGGAAAACCCCGGCAAAAACGGGTGAAGTCCTCTTGTCATTACGCAAGGCGTTGTAGATATCCTTGCTGTTCATCTTTTACACGCTGAAATCGTACAACACGTTCCTGGCTCTGTCGATTTCTATCACGTTCTCGAAGGTTCCGATGACGATGATGTTGACGGTGCTGGGTAGAGGCTCCTTGAAGTGAATATCCAGCCTGAGATTGCCGTTCTTACGGAGGGCGAAGCTTCCTTCCGAATTTCCCGTGGGTGTCAGATCAAAGGCAAACATGGTGAATCCTTTGCCGTAGTCATCCCGGGTAATGTAGAGCTCGGGCTGGGCCTCCAGCTTATTAAGCTCCGAGAAGAGCGTGTAGTATTCACGCATGTAACCTTTCCCGGCACCTCCTCCTTCAAAGTCCGGTTGGAAAGGCTTACTGGGAACCAGCTTCCCATCGACATCCAGGGCGAGGTAATTGGTCTTGAAATGTTGAAAGTTGAAGGGGTTCTTTCCATAACTTCCATTGAACGCACGATTATCCACCATGGCCACAATCACCTTCTTCGGTAACTGCCCTAGAAACACGTGATCTTGCTGCAGAGACATCTGACCAGCCGAGACCGAGATGACTTTGGTGACCACCCGGTCGATGGGATATTTGGCGGTGGTCTGTTCTAGCGCCCTCTCGTGGGCTAGCACCGTCGAAGGGGACACTTTGATCTTCCTCATAAAGAGCGTGCAGCTTTCAATCTTGATGCGGTATCCGGCTGCCGGCGTGCCAGTCATGAGGCTGAACGCATCCTTGTGACGGATGAATTTGACACGGAGGTCGACCCCGTTGATGAGGTACCGAGGTTGAAAGAAGAGATCGGCGTGTATGGGGGAGATCATCTCGATCAGGGAAGAGTTTTTCGAGTAATTGTACCTCGCGCTCAATCCATGGTTTTCATCAGCATCGTCATCATCCGGGGATGGCTCCGCTACATCCATCATGCCCGGAGTGTCACGGTGAAATAGGCTCATCGTGTAAAGAGATTTGAGGGTCGCCGGCCCGTAGTTGAGCATGACATCGGCGTAAGCTCGATAAGGGTAGGTGGGCATGGACGGTGTCACGATCTTTTCATTCAAGCTGATGTCGACCTGGCTGAAAAGGGACTGCATGAAGAGATTGACGGGGCCTACTTTGTCCGCGGCGACCAGATCCGCTCCATTGGCTTTTACCACCTTCGCTTTCACCTGCAGGTAGGTCTTGGCGAGATCGATGTACTCTGTCCCGCTCCCCGAGACAAAAAACTCGATGGGGCCGCTGTCGATGCTGGCAATGGGGTGATAGTCCACGACATACCCGTCTTCCACCGTCAGCTGGGTGGGTGGGACGGTGAAGAGATCCAGAGCGCTGGTCGTGCAGGGGCAGCTCTTTTCGTGTACGAGAGCCATGGTGTCTAATCGAAGATGTCGTTGAACTTGGGAGACGATGTGCGACGTTTCGTGGCTTTCTTGCGAGTGAGAGCCGAAGAGGTTGACCGCTTGCCTTTTATGCTTTCTTTTCGTGGGCGCTTTACCCCCGCTGCCTTTTTAGTCACAGGACGCTTTCTTTTACGAGAAGTGTTGGGCTTTCCGGAGAGTCTGTCAGCGGTCGATGAGAGCCCAGCCTGTATACCGGCGCTCAGAGCTTCCTTGAGCAATTTCGGAGCATTCTCTTTGATGGCGTTTTTTATGAGAGTTCTTCCGCCCGCCTTGGTAATCTTTGGCAGCGCACGGAGTCCAGTCTTGATGGCAGCCCGACCTACGGGCATGGCTAGTCGGAACAAGCTTGAAAGAATGCCTCCAAATCCATGTCCTCTCTGAAAGGGGGAACCTTTGAAAACGGGTAGACCGCGCCCTCTTTGACGCCATCCGGAGTAGTCCATATATTCCGCCGGCGATACGAGTTCCATAGTTTAAAGGGCGTGCGGTGTTATCGATAGTGAAAGATTAAATGGTCTACGTGGCAGGAATCACCCCCTTTATATGCGAAGATGTTGTCGACGTCTTGTCTTTTTATTTCTTTTGTTTGCCTCCAATCTCTTGACGAGACGAATAGCTTTCCGCATGATGCCAGTCAATTTTTTCTTCTTCCATGCACGGCGTTGAGGAAGATTTCTTTTTCGCGATATTTTTCTACGTTTAGCCATGTTGACTACAAATAGTCCGGAGCCTTTCGTTTGAAGTGGAGCGTTAGAATGAGAGTCCCGCGAGTGAATGGCACCGCGTCTCCGGCACCGTCTCTTATATCTATCTCGATCGTGTCGAAAACTTTCGTTTGAACTCGTTTGTAATGTGGGGTCTGGTAATGGACTGAGATTTGCATCCCTTTTCGATTCTCCACGTTGACAACCCTGAGCAGGGGAGCCATGCTGTCCCCCACGGTTTCATGTTCCACGATGTCCGTATAGACAAAAAGGTTGTCGATGGGGTTCAAATTGTAGGTACGTGGGGGCACCCTCCGCCCCAATATCGTCACGGTATCGGATTCGAATCCCAAGATGCGCGCGATTCTCCCCGTCAGAATCAGCTGACACCCGTCCGTCAGATCAAAAAGGACCTTCTCGGCATGCTCCATGACGGTGATACGGCAATCGTCAGCGGGTTCCCCTTCTGGCCCATAGGGCCTGATTGCTTCGAGAAGCGCTTCGATGTTGGAATAGTAACCTTCTTTGAGCTGCTGTTGGGTATATTTGTTATGGCGAATGTATTGCACCCGCGACCATGCCGGGTCATTCTCCGTGGTGATGAGGTTATACCACGAAGTTGGAAAAGAGACATCGACGAGGGCGCACTCGTATTCCCCTTCGAGATGGACCGTGCGTGGAAGTTTCACCCTAAAATGGGTGAGGGTGTTGTCGGGAAACTCTTCCATACTGCTGTTGGAAGGAAGGGTAAGAAAGAAGGAGTCCTTCGTGGTTGCAGTCCCAGCCATCGTGATGCAATGACGAACAATTTCCTATACACGCGTCACGTCCGTCGTCCAGGCTGAAAATTTTTCGGGCCAGTTCAAGTACTTGACGAAATATTCCTTCACCCCGTTACGTTTCCGAGTCTTCAATATTTTTTCGATGGGGAAATAATCGTCCTTCTTGATCAACACCTTTTGCAGCTCCTCCGTGTAAAACGTCCCTTTCAAAGTGTCACCGGCGAGGTCGGAAAGGCGATATACGGGAGGCGTACGAGGCACGGCTTTTATAATCTCAAAGACTTCGTCCGTCCAGCCTGGCAGATACCCCTTCTTGAACGATCGGGCCTGCATGGATATTCTGACGTAATCTCCGACCTTGAATTTAAACCGCTTTCTAACCCGTCGCGTTGAATGGCCATAGAGCGTTTCCCAGACTTTCAATTCATTCTTGTCCGTCACCTCGTCAGGAGCAACGCCGATGCTTCTGTGCTTTCTCGCGTTGTAGGAGGCGGTCAAGTGTGGCAATACATCGAGGTATCTTCGGGTGTTCTTGTCCGTGAAGTAACGGAAAAGCCGATTCTTGATAGTTCTATTGTAACGTTCCACGATCGATGCGTGGGTCTCGTTATTCGTGCTGTAAAAAGCGATGTCATTCTCTTTCAAAAGAGCTTGAAAGTTTCTGTTCGTGAATTCCGTTCCTTGGTCAGCGTGCACCTTGTAGGGGTAACGACCTTCCTTCAGGATACTTTTGAACGCCTTCACCAGGGTAACCCCCGTCTTATTCTTCAACGGGACCAGCCAGCCATATTTGCTGAAAACGTCAACGACGGTCAAGATGAATTTGTGTCCTTTGTTGAACTTGGCTAAACGGGAGAGGTCAACGAGGTCAATCTGCCAGATAAAATCGATACCGTGAGAGTATACCCTATTGCGAGGATACCTCCTCCGAACCGGTTTGTGCTTGGTGTAGGTCGGAAGGCCCTGGAGAAATTTCTTGACTCGATGTCTCGTGACTTTCAGCCCCTCCTTCTTGGCTTCTCGATACAGATTTTCGACTCCACCGAAGCTTCCAGGATGACTTGGGTCGCGGTAAATTCTGTCCAGGCCCTCTTCCGTCGACATCGTCCGCACCTCTTATTGTAATGTTTCCTCTGCAGCAGGCCAAGACACACCTTAGTCTTCGAAACTGAAGGCCCAGAGTGGGTAATTGTAGCCGTGACATCTTTATTTAAAGCGTCGTGTGACCTCTGAGCGACTTTTCCTTCTACTCTTCGGAATATTGACTGATCCAATCCCACGTTGACTTCTCCCTTTTATGCTTTCTTTTGGCTGACCCTCTTTTGGGCGTGGGGGTCGAAAATTCCTCGGCATCTGGAAGATTCCCAGGTTGCATCGTTTCCCAGCTGGCACCGTTGGCGATCAAATCACGAGGAGGGTTCAGGTGTGAAAGCGCGAGAGCGAACTCTGTCCACCCTCTCGGGCGCGTCTTCCCTGCTCTCGAGCGAGACAGAATATCCTTGATGAGATCCAAGGCGTGCGTGCCGGGCAGAACCTCGCCATTTTTGACCAATTCTCCTTTGCGGTTGAAGCTAAGCACCTGACCCCCTTCCGTCTGAATGAGTCGAACCAAACGCCTGCCCTTTCCTAGGAGAGATTTGGAGATTCCCCCGAGAACTTGGTCTTCCCACGCCGTCTGAGGCTGCGGATCTTGAACGGGTGAGGGCGCCATTTCCGCATCTTGAACGGTGACCGCCACGGGCTGGTTCAATTTCTGGTGCAACGTGATGTAGCCCAAAAGGGCTTGTTGATATAGCTTCGCTTTTTCATCCAAAGGAATATCGCTCCGTCTCAGTATGGTCTGCATCTGCGTGTCGAGATTATCCAAGCCCTGATAGGTAGGTTGCTGGGCTGAATGGTGCGAATGTGAAAATTGCTGGGCCATCTCCTGAGGTACGAGCACCATCTTCTTCGCATTATCCATGACTTTATGGGCGCCGGGTCAAAGTGCTTTTGATCGGTTTGGTGTTTCTCAAGCTCTTCTTATGCTTCGCGAAAGCAGCGGCTTTGCGCTGTCTTCTTCTGGCCACAGCCTTTTTTATACCCCCGACGACGAGGTCTCCGATAATACTCAGCAGCGGTGCTGCTAACAGCGACAGAAACCCTCCTTGCTGTTGTACGAGCTTCTTTTTCTTGGCTAGAGAGACTTTGCCATCTCCCAGGAATCGAATTTTCGTCTTGTGTTTTTTCAATTTTCCCGCATCTCGGTGGGTCAAGTTGAGGCAGCCTTTCAACACGTTGTGGCAGATTTCGGCCAAACATCGACACAGGTCGTCCGATGCACCTCCCAGAATAGCCTGCTTCTGCTTCGGGGTGCCCCGGGCTATAACTTCTAGAAATGGGACGTTTCTTTCCAGTCTCTGCGACATGTCGAGACTCGCGCTATCCAACCAAAAATTTCAAAGTGAACGTTTCAAACACTCGCACGCCCTTTATATCTATTTCCTGAGGTAAACCGCGTGAGTCTCTCCGGGAAAAATGCCCGTCCTGACTCGGACTTGTTCCGACGTTTCGGGTTTCAAGTCGAGAAACAGGTAACCATACGGGCTGGCGGTGGCGTCTCGATAACTCTCCTGAATAAATTTAGGCTTGTCCGGGGCCAGCTGTCTGGCCAAGTGTTGAATTTGGGATCTGTCCCTGGTATTTTTGGTAAGAATGAGAATGTCCGCGTTTAAACTGATGCTGCGACTTTGAGATCCTTTGTGAAAAATATTCTGGGTCAAGAGAGCCACGGATGCGTTCAAATGGTGGGAATGAACGGCAAAGAGTTTGGTAACACGCTCATCTTTGGAGGCGTCGGACATGAGATCATCGAGCACCAACAGATTTGGACGCGAAGTGTCGAAATGGGTGGGGATGTCATCGGGCAATCCTTCGTAAAATTCGACGTGCGGGATTTCATTCCTGATTTTGGCGAACGTTTCGGGCTGAAATTGTCCGTAACACCAGAGTATTTTGACGAATTGACGGTCAAACAGATATTCTCCGTTCATCAGCAGTTTCCTCAACAGGGTCGTTTTGCCGGACATGGAGGGTCCCGCTAGAATCATCCGAAAGGGTGTCTTGATTCTTACGTCCATGATTGAAAATGAACCTCCTTGTAAAGGCGGTCTCATATATATGGGCTGAACCTCCTTTCATTCGTAGCATCAGTAGCCGTAAGGAAGCGTGTTAAAATCTGGCAGTTTTACCCGCTTATCGAACACCACCCGATGTACCTTCTGTTCAGTTCTGGTGACCAGCTGTCCCGTCTTGGTACGAGCGATGCGCCTGGGATCGGTGATAACGTTGGCAGCTTTCCCGTCACGCACCATGGATTTCAGACTGTCAAAGTTGACGACGCGCTTGTTACGTAAGTTAAGTGTGATGCCTCGGACTTTGCAGACGGTGGAATATTTGCCAGATTCCCCTTCGAATACCCTGTAGGCGTAATTCTTGCTCCCGCCCGAGCAGAATTCTTCGATGTAACTTCCTTCACCATAAGCCCTCAATTCGTCCGTCATGTCCCCCAAAAAGTTTCCGGTCTGAACTTGAGGGGCGCCCTCTCTGTCGATGTAGATGACGGAATCCGTGTCGTAGTACAGCACTCGGTCTTGCAACATATCCAGGTAACTGTAAAGCTTCAACCTGGCCTGCGCGGTGGTGTAGGCCGCAATCACCACGTTCGTGTTGCCGAGGCTGGTTTCAAAGTCTTCGTCCGGAGCGTGAACGACCTTGGCGATGTAATCCGTGGGAAACTCAACCCGTGATATTTCCCTGGTTTCGTCGGCCAGACAGTGAAAGAAGGCTCCCGGATCGGTGAAGTACTCGGCTCTGGCGAGATTCCCTCTTTGACCCATCTTACCCCACATGCAGTTCAATGCGGATTTACCAACGGCTCTAAGACCTGTAGATAAAGAAAACATTGTTGAAAGTCAGTGATCTATTTGGAAAAAGTTATTGCCATCATCGGAATCGTCTTCGTTGTCACTCTTATTATAAACATTGTAATTGGGAATATAGTTATTGGGATTATAGCTATTACTGTCTTACAAAAAATTTTCACCAGTTTTCATCAATGATCAAAAAGTAAAAACTAAAATGATTAACTCGTGGGAAAATAACATCGTACCTGGATTGTGGTTGATGCGGTCGGCATCCAACGCCACGCCTTCCTTCTCCAAGTACTCTTTCAGATAGCGCTCGCGGTTAATTCGGACGGCCTCAGGCACTGGTTGTCCATCTTCCTCCCCGGAAAATTGGCATTCCGCTGGCCAGCCACTCGCCTCTTGTTTGACCTTCAAGAACGTCTTGATGTAACCGGAGAAAAGACCTCCCGTCTTGGTCTCAGGGTCGTACTGCGTCGTCTCAGAGAAATGCCACACTTCAAAGATCTTGCCAAGAACTTATCCTTTTTTTAAAGCGTACTTGACTTCGTCCATCACCCAGGTCCCTTCCAGCATCCGCTCCTCCGGCGTATGGGTGCAGGGGGTCTGCTGCTTTTCAATCGCGCACGTTCGACACAGGGCAAACATCAATTTGGAGTTTGGGCCAGGAGGGCGGTAAGGGATGACGGGATGGTAGAGCTTTCT
>BQKZ01005353.1:6120-20097 GCA_036244855.1 Temnopleurus reevesii | reverse complement strand
CTCAGTTGAGATTGGAATTCGTGTTCCCAGATGGCCACCACAGAATACCCTCTATTCTCGATCGATTTCTGACGCTCAATGGTCTTTTGGTAGACGCTCTCCACCGATTCCTCCGTTCCCGGGACGTGGGTGTCTCTCATTCGGAAACAGATGGGGCAGCCGTGCCACAGGCAGCCATAGAATTCGTACACGGTATTTTCATGGAAACCATCCACGAGATACTGTCCTATTCTCGCTTCCCCGCCATTCAGGGCATGTTGGATGTCGATGCCTTGGGAATGGGCGATCCATTTCAGCCACCCCATGGCTTTGACGGATTGGTTGTACGTTGGAGTATATCCCTGTGGCGGTATCAATGCGATGGATTCTTCCGGCAAGAATCGAGCTCGGTATACACGACTGCAGGCCGATGCGATGGTGACGTCATTTTTGTACGGGTCGATCCCAGAGGCTTCGATGAAAGACTTACGAAATGTCATGCACCCCCTCATCAGAATGTCCACGTCGCTATGGCAGTAGGCCAGCATTTCCTTTTCGAGATCGTAGAGCACATCTTTCTGCTCGGCGTACCACGTGTCAAATTTTTCTCGAGCGCTGACCTCTTTCATGGTGTCGGGATCGAAGAACTCTTTGCTGGGAATTGGCCCGCGATACCCTTCATTTGCTTTTGCATTGAAGAGATGGGGAAAATAACCCTTCTTCATTTCCTTCAATCCGAATGTCTTGGGAAATTTGGCCAGAGGCATGGCGAGGAAACTCAGCGAGTCGATCAAGGTCACGTGGTTGTAGACCAGTTTGATGATCTTCACCCCGTTTTCGATCATGTCAGGAGCGATCCCCTGCTCGAACAGATATTCTTTGATCAACAACGCGTCATATCCTCTGGCATTGTGGGCGATGGCGCGTCTCCTGGCATGACGTTCTTCGGAGAACAACCACTGGCAAAATTCATCGCGGCAGGTGTCTCCTTTGAAGATCCACTCACGTTGGCCGCACAGGTGACACGGGTTGGTGCGATCATCCCAGCAAAGTGTGCACACGCGATAGGCAATGCAAAGATTGGGGGTGTGCTTGTAGATTTTCCCCAACTTATTTTCTCCTATGACGTCATCTTGGCGGCACTCAAAGTCGTAGAATACGTAGGCTGGAATCGCATCATGGCATTTTTTCATCAAAAGCTCTCCATTTTGCAGCCGTGATTTCTCCCCTTGTCCGGGCTCGGATAATCCCTCCAATTGAGTCACGATCTTTTTTATCTTCTCCAGCCCATCTGCTAGAAATGCATAGGTCGCTTGCAGACCGTCGTAGGGGGCATCCTTCACGGAAAACTCTGGGGATTCTGCTCCTTCGGCATCTGTCCCAAATTTCAGGAATTCATCGAGCTGTTCTACGATGGGTTGAAGTGCCTCTTGAGTCGGAGGTTTCATGTAACACAGGTGGCTTTCCCCAGCAGAGATTGGAACTTGACATCGGTAGCAGTACCTGGATCCGCACTCGTGTTTTTTCTTCGTGCCATCTTTGATCTGGTCGATCGTCACCCCGCACTCTTTGCATCTGAATATTCGCTCACACACGGACACTCCCTTTTGCGATCCACTGGCTTTTCCGACCCGTTTGTGATTTGCAAGGCAGGTTGGGTTTTTGAAATAGCGGCGGCAGTCGTGACAATGCTGCCAGGTTGTGATTAGGCAAGGCCCCATTCGGCAGCAGGCGCACCCTCCAGCGCACACGTGCCGTTTCTTCATTGCATAACCTTTAAGACAATGGGGACAATATCCCTTTTCCTCCAGGAAGGCGGGCATGGTGGTGATGACGTCATAGTGGTCGTGGTGGTGGTAGAGGTAGAGCTGTTGCTCTTGATGGGGTCCGGCGTAGAAAATTTCGTTAAAGGTTTCTTTGGAGTACACCACGATTTGGTAGTCGGGCAAAGCCTTTTGAAACGCTTTCAATTCGTCGATCCCGCAGGCTGCGCCGATGGGCACGCCTGACATCTCGTGCAGACGGTATGCTCCCGCTTGTTGAGGCTTGTCCCATTGACGAATGCTGTTGTAGTAACGAGCCGCTTCATCGTTGTCGTTCCTATGAGAATGAGCGATGGCCACTGCGAGAGCCCGTGCGCAACAGGTGCCATCCCGATTCTTAATGTGGACGAAGCATCGTTTTCCCTTCAGCCATTTTTCGAAATTGATCTTTGGCACATCACGATTTCCCCGTCCTGCGGGCATGGCGATGTGAATGAAGGAAAGTTCGAAACCATCTTCATCAGTGAGAAAGCTGACGTTGGACTGCAGCACACCCTCTACCGCCAGCATGACACGTTCGATGGAAAATTGATCATTCCGCATGAGGGGGATCCAGACTGGGGCGTTTAACCCACCGCCATCGATGATCATACCGATCCTGTCATGAGGCTGAACACCATCACGCATCGCCGTAAATACGCTGTTTAGCAAGGCATATACCACGTCATAGGGTCCGTGATGACGTAATAGGGGGTCCAAGGGGTGAACCACGATCCGATAATCGATGGCTTCGGCTTTGAATCTCCCTACCTTGCGCATCTTGCGGGTGTCAACGTGATAAAACCGACGCACAGTCTCCTCATCCAGCTCAAGGCTACCTTCCAGTGAGGCTAAATTGGGGTCGAACATGTCTTCGTTACCCCCCATGGGGTTTTCCCCATTCCTTTCATTCAGTTCGGGTCCCCGTGGGTCATCGGTTCCTGGATGAGCAAATAATGGTATAAAAGATATTGAATATTTGCTATGTTAAAGCCCAACTTTAGTTCGGGTAAAGATTTTGAAATATGAATTATAAGGGATGTTTATCATGGGATATATATCTTTCACACAATACGAGACATTGGCATCATTTGTATGAATTGCTTCTTTTTGAAAATTCTATTTTGACCGTTAAATCATATTTAGCACCCTCTCTTGGTAGCAATAATATCCTTTTAATTATCTGGCACATGCAATGTAATTCCAAGAGGGAAAACATAAAAAATAAATTGTGAAATTTTATCCCATGGGAAGGTGTTCTTTATCAAGAAAGAACCTGTTGGGTAATAGTAGGGATCCCTGATAACAATTATTTAGAACACAGAAGAGCTTAGCCCAAACACATTTATTTTTAACACAAATTTTGTACAATGTATGAAACTATTTATATTTCTATTTAGATTTAAAGACAAATTTCGGAAATGAAATTTGTCACTTTTACCAGAACTGTACTTGATCTTTTTTTACAGTCAAATTAGTACACAGAAAATAAAAGTAAATAAAAGATGATGTTAGAATAATTAATACTTTGAGACACTGTCTTAGGTAAAGATTTGTTCAATAATTGATTGTTTCGTAATTCATTCATTGAACAAACATCTATTGTAACTCATATGATTTATAAATACATTTTTTCTGTAATAAGTGAAATACACTGAAATACACGTATTACATATTCTTGCAATTGCCCCTCGGATATTTTTATTTCCCCTCAAAGGCCGGGTGATATGCATCTTCTTTCCTTCTCGCTTCTTCGTCCACCAACACCCACATTTTCCCCGATCGCACCCGATAAGGGGTACCGATACACGGCTCCCTCCACCACGCGAATAATATCCACATCGTGACCAACATCTTTGATGGAGTAAGATCAATGGGGGTTTTCTACTTCGTGGTCACTTACGAAGCAACTGTGACAAAATTTTCTTTGCGAGTTGTTATATATCGATCTGTATATATTGCGTCAGACTTTCATCATGCCCTACGCCCCTAAAACATGCACATACCTTGATTTTCATCGGATTCCAGGTGAGACCCCGCTCCCCGATCTTCCGGGTTGTTGTCTCGAATCCTCTCAACAACTTGTTCCCTCGCCCGCCGCTGCCTCTCTCGAGCTCTCATCCTTCGCTCCTGAAGTAGACGTAACATCGTCTCGTCCTCCTCGCTCCACCCTGTTTGACTCATGCTTGCCGAATTGCCCCCACACCTTTTCAATGCGATTCCAATAGTCAAAGCCGCAGAGAGGTGTTTTCAAAATCGCAAACACCATCCACACTGCGATCACCATCTCTCGAATATTTCCTAGGAATGCTACTTTCTCCCGGATTCTCAGACCATTTATACCCATACGTGGTGCAATCGATGACGTCATGCTACTAAAATATACACCTTGGCAAGGGTATTGCGCCACATGGGGTGTTTGTGGCGCAATCGATGACGTCATGCTACTAAAATATACACCGTGGTAATTGTTGTTTATCATTCGCACCGTGTTTGCCTCACCATCTGGTGATCTTTAACCCCGACACAGATCTCACTGATTGTTATTGCAATGGAGAGGGATCATGTTTATTCCATCTGGCAGCTATATGCGAGTCGGGGTCAAAGATCACCGAACCCGCTGAGTGATGGGATCGTGGGAAAGATTGAAATGGGATTTCGCCATAAGGGGACTATATATGTTGTGCAACATAGCAAAATTACGTTCGTTTTCCGTTGATCACCTGTCGTATTTTTCTTATTTTTCCTTAAATGAAAACAAATCACAAATGTCTTATTGTTGAAATTAAAGGGTAATACATGGCTTGTAAATCATGTAAGGTAAAACAATTCTTAATTGAGTTATGCCGTAGGTACCAAACCAAATATAGGACAAATGTAGAAAATTGCTATGTCTCGACTTGCACATTATGGCCTCTTGCAAAGTGGTTTTCCCTTTCTTTAAATTGAACATAATGCCCCATATAATGCAAATAAAATAGACAACTCTCACTTCCTTCAGGGCATGACGTGTTATTATAATTTCATGGCACAAGGTGTACAGCCCATTAGGTTTAGATAATGAGCAATAAGATTCCAAAAAGATATCGTTCTTGAATACAGAAACTATTCCTGAGTATAGCCGCCATTAATATTATTATTATTATAGCATATTTCTTCATATGGGCAGTGCATAAAATTGATCTATACGAGCGTCATGAAGGCACCTCTCAACTGTCTGTCTTACACCGCCAATAGTTCAACGAATGCGGGTCGACCCTTATAGGCGCCTCACCATCTCTGGTGATCTTTAACCCCGACACAGATCTCGCCGATTGTTATTGCGATAAAGAGGGGATCTTGTTTATTCCCGCTGGCAGCTAGGCGAGTCGGGGTCAAAGATCATCGAATACCCGCTGAGTGATGGGATGGCAGTGGGCGAAGGGAGAGTGTGTCTATTCTTAGTCATCCACAATGTGCAACCACAATGTGCAATTTTGATGGAAATAGTTCGAATGCATGCAATGAGCTCGTAGTAGATTTAAAGACAAGCAATTAGCTGACTACTGGGTTAAATGTAGCTGCGATACAGCACCCGTCTTATATGAGAGGTGGGGCGGACAAAGATATGATGTTAAGTGGATCTGTTGATTGTGACCAAAACAAAGGTTCCCATCGCTACAACTACGTGATAGTCGACTATTAGGAATTGATAACATAAAAATGTAATAAACAATAAACCAATTAAAGTTAATGCCCCTTGATTAAGAACCCGTGTCTAGCCCCCCTATTGCAATCGATCGGACCCGGAATAAACTAGGTTGTCAAAACGTTGACGCTAAAAGCGATTCGTGATATCATCGGGGAACCCCCTACTGATGGTGTAATCGATGACGTCATGCTACTAAAATAGAGGGTATATTGCGCCATATGGAGCATATGTGGTGCAATCGATGACGTCATGCTACTAAAATAGAGGGTATTGCGCCATATGGAGCATATGTGGTGCAATCGATGACGTCATGCTACTAAAATAGAGGGTATTGCGACATACGGGGACTACGTGGTGCAATCGATGACGTCATGCTACTAAAATAGAGGGTATTGCGACATACGGGGACTACGTGGTGCAATCGATGACGTCATGCTACTTAAATAGCGGGTATATTGCGCCATCATGTTGCAACATGATGGCGCAATGTCATGATGACGTCATGGGGTCAAATGTCAACCCTCATTTGCATAAAACATGCTGAGGTGGGACCCTTGACTACTTACGACCAACGATAAGAGGATCGCATTGGATCAAAACCCAGTATATTGACATTGCTCGAGAAAGAGATTACAACAAGAAAATGTTTCACAAGACTAGGGATCCTACCTATTATAGCAGATTTAAAAGTTATAGAAACCAAGCGAATACACTTAATAAGAAGCTTAAAAGGGCGTTTGTCAGAGAGCAACTTCAAAATGCGGGTAATGATCTAAAGAAGAGATGGAAAGGTTTAAATGACTTACTTCCAAATAATCGGTCAAGCAATAAGTCAAACCTTCTTATCGAAGGTGAACTTGTGTCAGATCAACTCAAGATTGCATCAGAGTTTAATTCAATGTTTAGCAGCATTGGTAAATCAGCTTTGGAAACAATGGAAAAGGAGAACATCGGAGATCGAGCCCTAAATGGTTTAAAGCGAACTAAATCTAAATTTACTCTTGAAGAAGTGTCTATTGAATTCATTCAGAGTGAGCTAAATCGAATAGATTGTTCGAAATCCCTAGGGTTTGATGACTTACACCCTAAATTGTTAAAGCTCAGTGCCAATTTGATTGCCCCCACCCATTGCCCATGTATTCAATCATTCAATTAATGAAGGTAAATTTCCCCAGGATTTTAAACTTGCCATAAATTTTCTTATCCCAAAAGCGAAATCATCAAACGAGTTGACCAATTTTCGCCCAATATCTCTTTTGTCTGTAGTATCGAAAATTTTAGAAAGAGCAGTTCACTCTCAGTTAGTTGCTTACCTATTTAAAAGCACATAATCTATTGAGTGAACGACAATCTGGTTTCAGGTCTTACTTTTCAACGGCGACATGCCTAACAGAAATGGGCGACTCTCTTTATGACAGCTTTGATAAAGGGCAACTATTGGTGCAGCATTTTTAGACCTAAGGAAGACTTATGACGTAATTCCCCATAGATAATTGATAGGATGTGCATAAAACTATACCCAGATCTATCTTTCATTAGTTATCTAAGCATATAATATACAATTTTTATCTGGATACAGGCTTTTGGTAACTTATAGGCGATTTTATGCACCGATGTAAGATCTATTTTTGTCAGGTATATAAGTAAACTGTGTAAATCAATGAAGTGAAACGAGGCAACGGCACACAACATGTCGTCATCATCATTGTGATCACATTTCCACCCCCTGCATTGATACTATCTTGGGAGGGGGCGGACAAATAATATTTAGTGCTTTTTAGTATGGTAACGAGAGGGAATTCGACATTCAGTCATCTGTATATATGCTATATGTATATCAAACCCTCGATTGAAGCCTGGTTGATTTTGCTCAAGCTCTGGTCTTTAAAGCTTGAAAGAATTAGCCCATGCCTATATATTGTGCTTCAACCGACTGCTAGTTTGTCGGAGAATATTATACTGATGCAGATGACATATCCAACAAGACTACGCCTGATATCCTCACACCCGAATCATTACTTAGGTGCGAACTGTGCTTTTCTCGAGATAAATTACTTAAAAGGCTCATTGAGAATAATATCCACATACCATCATTTTTAGCCGTAAACTCATGGGCCCGTATTCTGATACCAGGTTTAACTTAAACTCGAGTCTAAATCTATGGTTTAAGTCTGGGTAGCCCAAAGTGCCAAAACTTTATTTAAACTGTACAATTTTTTATGTTGATTGCTTTCGTTTCCCATGATCTAATAATGTAGAAAACTATTTAAGCTTTTATTCCAAGACAGTTTTTTACACTATGAGTGTCTAATGTGCTGGTAAATTATACACAGACTGTTATAGATTCAAACCTCTTTTGGCTTCCCATACTTAAACCAAATATTTAAACTCTCGTTTAAGTTAAACCTGGTATCAGAATACGGGCCATGGAATCTTTTTTTGTTGTTGTAATCTTTGGTGCGTGGTTAAGTATGGCGAACTCTTATTCCAGGAGACTTTCTCTGATCTTGGACGGATAAAATATTGTTTCAAGAGGAGATCGTGTGATTAGTGGGATGAGATCAATTGAGGGTCACCCTACGATGTTAATAGACCGAGTGTCTATGAGGTATGGATGCAAACATAAGACCTGTAGCCCGTATCCATCTACGATATTTGAAATAAAATCCATATACATTCTTCTGTCCCGAGTAAAAAATAATACAAATGGAATAAAGCAGAGATTTAGAATTCACTATACATCTTCAACTGATTAAGCAAGTCATTTATTAAACCATTCTTTTCTGAAATTAAATACTTATTTTCTATGACACACTTTATGACATTTCTTCAAAACCAGCAAAACAAAACGAAAAACTAAATGGAACTGTCCTACGACTGCCTTAAGGTATACTCTTAACTTATACAATTATACAGTATATTACTCTACATATTTGTAGGTACATTTGGAATTAATGGGAGAATTCTCTAATTATTGAGCATCACAAACATTTGATTCATGAGACGATATTTCAGCGAGTGTAATGATATTTGTTAACCCAAGACATTAAAATTAAATCAGATTTCTTCATATTTTATTTGAATAGTCCTGTTTTAGAAAACAGAAATGGCGAAAAAAATATTTCCAAGTTAACCTCTGATTGTTGTAAAGTGAATGGTTTCGTGCTATTGCAGAATAATTGTCAGGGTTGTCTTATTTTTTTTTCAAGCAATTTGCTTACAAGATATTCCTTCTTCTATTATTTACATGTTATACAGTGTATGTTGACAAATTGTCATCACAGTTTATAGTATTTTATTTGATATTTATGTTCATTTTTGTGACATTTTGTCAAAATGATACTCATGAATCATGTTATTTTTGCTATACTTCGAAATTATGTTTCATGCAGAAGAAAAATAAACTAAACTAAACTAAATTGTCGGTTCTATGCGTACATGGAAATTTATACAAACTGCAAACTGCTTTATTTTTACGATCATTGGCAATATCCTGATAATATTTTTCTATCTGCATTAAATTCAAATAAACGATAAGTGATAAAGCAAACAAATAAAATACGACATCATAACTAGTATATACGGTACATCGCAAATACATCCAATTAAACAATTTTTTACAAAAGCTAAAGTAATTGAATAATTCTTGCCTTATCCCAACATGAATAAACACTGATTGAAAGTGCTTTACCGAGAAGCTGAGAAAAAAATCTCAGGCATTCTCGGGTAGGAATCGAACCCACGATCTCCTGATGACTAGACAGGCGTCTTACCACTAGACCACCGAGAGCCGATGGAAGTGGCGGGCTCGATTCGTGTTATAGCAGCAGGTACTGCGTAAATATCAATTGAATGATTTTTGTGTTGGGTAGATAAATAATTGAATAATTCTTGCCTTATCCCAACATGAATAAACACTGATTGAAAGTGCTTTTTAAAGTGTTTTTATTTAGGAGTGAGTATATTTAACAGTGACCAAATTCACATTCAAACATAGACGACATAAACTGTTAACGCGAGCTCCTAACTTCAAACAAGCGTAACATTTTTATTGAATCATTATAGCACTGTAACATACATAACAGGAATATAGGCTAGCTCGGGAGCTGGAAAGCTTTTTCAGATTAGAAACAAGTGTTATTAGGAGTATCGTCATTGATATCATCATTATCATTGTAACATATATAAATAAATATGAAAGGTATTAACTTTTAATATTATACTGTAAAATTCTTAAAGAGAAAAGATCCGGGGATTGTGGACAAGAAAAAATATTCGGGGAAAGAATTCAAATTCATCAAAAAAACGGGAAAACCGCGATTAAAATCCTTGTTGAACAAAATGCATACGGTGGCACGTTCAGATTCTTTATACATGTATTTAAATACGTGAGGTCTAGTGTAGATAATATGTAAAGGGTAACACACAACCATTAAAAAGTAGCATCCTATTGACAACGGCCACTTATCAGCCTTCCTCCCGGCGGATTGTATATTTAATGAACTTTTTTTTCGGAGTGGGGGGGGGGGTTCATTCTGGGCGTGTATCACATTATTTTCTGTGTGGATGGTTCACCTGTTCAAATTTCAAAGCATCCCCAAAATTATTTTCATTTTCAAATTCCTGTTTGATTTATGTTGGTATTGTATGATCATCTTTATGCTTTGAATATGGGACTTCACCTTTTATCATATATCATTACAACATAAAGACTCTACTGGGTTCACAGTTCTAAGCTAAAGTGCACCAATATGATTCTTGTAACAATATACAGATATACATCATGTCAAAAATTTAAAATCTACATAAAAGCATGTTCACCTATATTTTCACTATACAAAAAGAATAATTGTAAAATATGAAAATTGATCTTTAAACACACCCTTCGTTATAAAACCGAATGCATAAACATTTCATATAACATTTCTAAAGAAGTATCTGAGAATATAACATTCATAAATGGTATAATAACAAGAACTTGAAATATAAATTCAATATTCATGATATCTACAGTCGCAATATTCTGATTGATGTTCATCTTCTGGCACCTCATTGTAGGAGTATCATACGAGACCAGGAATACAGTATCCTTTGTACACCGTGTATAAATCGTTATATCACAGAATGAAGCTGTGCTTTGATCACATTTAACACACCATCTACTGTCACGTGATCTCACATAGCTTGTTGATTGGGTAATGTTGGGAGACAGCGTCTCACTGAATCGTATGTCCTCTCTCAAGAAAGCTCTATTCAATCTCTGCGTACAAGTGTCCCTGAGGAAGAGAAAAATAGTGAGATATAAAGAGAATCATTCGACGGTAAATCAACACAAACTCATCATTTGCATGCTAATTGCTGCGTTGAAAAAATAATCTAATCTTAACCTAATGTGCGACCCTTTAAAACAGTTTTGTTAAACATAAAATTGACAAAATTGAAACTCTTTTGAGGATTATTAATAGTCCATTCACGACATCACAAGTACATGAAGAATTGATAAACGCTTGAAGGGATCAAGTGTCTGAATAATAAATGTTGATCACACCCAAAGGAGGACCTTCATATCAGATTATGTATTTTTTTATGTAATAGTGTGTACGTGTACGGGGGCAAATTTGCATTAGTAGTTTACACACTCCCATCGACTTGCAAGTATTAACTGAAAAAATTGCTGGTGACATGTGGCGACCCTCGGCAATTTTGCTCATTTTTTTTATCTCAAATTTGGCGCCTCTAACTCTGACCCGGCGTACACAAATGTTATCATCAATGTTTACAGGTTCTGGGCCGTCGACACCATTGTTATTATTGTGAATGCAATCATTGTGATTACCGTACATCATTACTATTGTCAACGTAAGTGCAATAGATATTTGAAGAAAAATAGTTAGCTTAAAACCTGTCGGCGCTACAAAATTGTAAGAAATGCACCCTGATGGTGCTATGTCGGGATATACCTCAAGTCTGTCACGTTCGGCTTCAGTCACACCGAGGTTTGCCTCCACGTGCTTCCTCCCATGAGCCGTATATTTACCTTTTCCACGAGTTTCTTGTTTCTGTTCAAAGTCAATGGTTATTAATATTTTAGCATGCAAAATTTTACTCTGTGATTAATATTCTTTTTATTCATAATGACAAAGTAAAGCTTCCCTACACAATGGGTGCATGTGCATTTTCCAACGCTATGAAATGAATAGAGACATGTACATTTCATTTACAGCTAGCTAAATGATACAGTAATAACTGATCAAGTCATCCGATTTTTTATTATCACTACTATCATTACCATCGTTATTCTTTTTGTTGTTTCTATTGATGTGATCATTATGACCATTATTGTTGTTATTTGTTCTGACCATGATGATGATGTCAGGATGTTAACTTACGATTTCTCTCAGTCTCATCTCTTGTGTGTCCTCAGGAAGAAAATGCATATGAGCCCCGCCTACACGGGCTGCAACGTAGAGGTCGTGCTCCTCTTCCATTCGTTGCTATGGAGATAAAAAGAAGTTTGAAGAGTAACAATTATTTGCATCAACCTCCCCCATCGGCCAATTTTTATTGAGAGATAGAGAAATGAAAAAAAAAACACATTACATTTGAAAACTATTTGGTGGAATAAAAATCTAGAAAATTAAGATCTGTAAACGATATTGCCATCGGCACGCACATAAATACAACATTTAATTGGATCTAATTTGTAGGGTGGGGCTCTTCACATCATTTTCATTTCTGATTCACTAATGAATAATAACAAAATACTTGCATCCTAAACCAAGCACTGTTTAATGAAATGCAACCTGTATATCTGTGTGGATTAGTTTAAGGGGAAGAATGATTACACAAACACCTTACCCTGTGCATTTCCTTGAGTTTCTTCTTGGTTTTATCGAGTTCTTTCTTGAGTGAATCGACCTGACCGACTGCTTTCTCTCTGTCTTGTCTTTCTTGGATGAAATCAGACCGGTAAACATCCATCTAAAAACAACAGATAAATAGAAATGATAATCATTTGATACATCTATAAACAATAAGTCAAAAGAAGTAATAATCATTTGATTCATCTATAAATAACATGTCAATAGAAATGATAATGATTTGATCCATCTATAAATAACATGTCAATAGAAATGATAATCATTTGATTCATCTATAAAAAAAAAAAAAAAAAAACATGTCAATAGAAATGATAATCATTTGATTCATCTATAAATAACATGTCAATAGAAATGATAACAACTTGTTTAGAACGAAAACTTGAACGTAACAATTTAGTACATGTAATTTCACTTTCCTCATGAATCCAAACAAAATTGTTTCTGTCCTACATGTATGTCTGTCCCGTAACATGACACTTTCTCTTATCTTGTGCCATTGTCGCTTGTACATGCGATACTGGAATGGGCAATGTCAGTGAGCTCATATTCTGTAATATATGTGCATTTCCTTAATAACATAAGTACTTAAAAAGATGAATGCCTTTAAGAATAGGACCCAACATGAATCAGTAATTTTCTTTTTCATTTTTTTTCATACACGTTTCATTTGTGTTCTTTTCAAATCAAAAGTTTTCCATCAGTATTTAAATTTTTATCTTTAATAATTCATGTAATATGTATTTTGAATGTTATAACTCAGGTTATAAACCTTTTGTGTACCCTTTATTTTTTTTTCGACTTCCTCGTGAGAAATGTGACAAATACGTATTTTTGTTCATTATGAAATTTATTTCAAGCACGAAGATATATACATGTATTTGTTTCCACATGGAACTAGGCTCGACTAGCACCTGTGCTAACTTCTAGTTCCCATTAATAGCATAAAATCGTATCTTTTTTCTTCTGTTCATGTATAAATACATGTAAGTAATCCATAATTCAATATCGTTGTTTTTCTTACGCAATTTGCTGTGTTATTCATCTGGTATTATTGTACAACTGTTGATGATGATGTTATGTTATGTTGTTAATAAAGTCAATTCAATTAAATTTAAAAAAATTCACAGATTCCACATGAAGGGTATGGAAATCTCTGAATATGGGCATTTCGGAATCTTTGTCGTCTGCTAAAATTAGCAAGACTAGTGCAACAAAACATCAACATTCATGTATATTGGCAGGTATATGAGATGTACGGTTTTCCATCACTTTAATATGCGCTCACCGTGGGGGGGGGGGGGGGGGGGGGGGGGCTGGCCCCCCCCCCCCCCCCCCCCCCCCCTCCCAGGTCAGAGCTACGAGGCGCCAAAATTTGATGGCCAAAAGTGCTTATCAGGGGCGCCAAAACGTTGAAAGGGGACGCATAATTGCTGAGGGGGGCGCCAAATTTTAGGTGATGACCTTTATTTTTATTCTTTTTGGGGGGAGGGGCTTGTCAGCTCTTCTCAGCCCTCCGGGGGCGCCAAATTTGAGAGCAAGACCAAATTTGAGGTGAAGACCATTTTTTTGCTTGTCAGCTCAGCCGGGAGGGGGTGCCAAATTTGTGCTAAGCCCCCCCCCCCCC
>BQKZ01005352.1:28142-41758 GCA_036244855.1 Temnopleurus reevesii | reverse complement strand
AATTTCCTTATCATCTTAAGAAGAACTTTTCAAGATAAAGCTAAAGATGTTACAAATACAAACTGCGTTGCTCACAATGTCACTCATTTTTACATAATTTTTACAACTGAAACACACAAAGATATGTAGTTTGACTCATATATTGTATATTTATTCAACAGAAAAATACCAAGTACTTGAGAGGATTTCAAGAAGTCCTCGTTCACCTTCCAACCCAGCTCTCCTTGAGCTCCAAGAACTCATTGAGAGAGACATCAGGACGTGCGAGAGTGGGGAATCATTCCGAGCGATTCTTTTTACCCAAACCATAGCATCCACTTGGGCCCTGCAGAAATGGATCAAAGCCACAGAGTACCTCAAAGGCTTGGAACCAGCGGTATTAGTCGGCTGCCGAAACCCAGGTATGTCCAGTAACTATGCAATTTAACGTAGAAATAACAAAATGAAGAATAGAGAATGAATAATTGGGACAAGAATCTTATCTTATCAATGTCCAGTAATCAGGGATGCCAATTAGGCCCCAAAATTTGTTGGGATACCAGCTCCAAAGTGTTATTTTTTTAAATTGGTTGGTCAGAATTTTAAAGAAATTAACAATTCAATAAGAAAATAAGATGTACGTGGAAGCTAGGGAATGAAACACCAACGATCCTTTGAAAGCAACTTTTCAGGTCTAATTTCACATGCTTATCTATAAATTAAGAGTGATTATTAAATTTATGTGAAAAGCAAAAAAAAATCAGGTCTGGCCTTTTTTCAGAGATCCGTTGCTTGAGGGCATCCAAACAATTTTTTTTCGGCCTTTGGCAAAAAAAATTGTCTGAAATGCCTAAGATTGACTTTAAAAAAAATTGTATCGGTAGATTTGTATTTATTTTCAGAACAAATTACCCCCCCCCCACAACCGGCTATGCATTTTTACAACAGCCGAGGCCAATGCACTTTCTATTCAATCCATCAGCAATCTGCTTTCTCAGAATCTTTATGAATCTTGTTGAACTGCTAGAGCATGGGTAATAATGCATTTTACATAGATTTTGGATAATCTTAAACAATTCATTATTATTGATATTATATCATTAGGAATGAACCTACGCCACCAGACCGAAGTCCTGGACAAATTTCGTTGTGGCGTTCACAAGCTTCTTGTTGCTACCTCAGTCATTCAGCAAGGCATTGACGTCCCAGCATGCAACTTTGTGTACCGTTACAACTACATTAACGATGCTGTGGCACGTATTCAAGCGCGAGGTATAGGTCCTCTTCTTATTAAGCTGTCTATTTTTTGTTTTTCGTTGGAATAAAATCATACAGGCACAAAAAATTAGCAGATTTGCTGTTATATCAATATGGAGTATTTGATTTCAGTGAACTTTGACAAAGGACACGGCGACCGGAAGTAGTGCGTCATAGTTTTGCGCGTCTGTGCTCATTGTTACATCACAGGTAGTTGCGCACGTAACAATGATCAGACACGCAAAACTATAACATACTACTTTGGAATGACTATGACTGTGACCGTGACGAGTGAAATCAAAACCTCTATATTGTCATAATTTAATTTTTTCTAATTAGAGCTCACGATTGCTTGCATTCTAGAAGTCGTAAGAATTAATCCTTTATGTCGTTGTCACTTTACCTGTACACATCTATCTGGTGGTTCATCAAACTTTCCTCCTCTCTGTCTCGAAAAAGGAGAAAGTTTAGATGACTTGGGAGAAGCTTTCCTTATCTCTTTGATTAACAGAATTGTAGATTTTCCTTGTTGGTATGACATTATAATCATGCACTCTTATTGAAAAAAATTGGGAAAACAGTAAAATGTAAATGTACTGTATTCATTTTTCTATAACATCAATTTTCAATCTTCTTTTTGGGCATTTCCACATGGGTGGTAACAAAATTATATGACATTTTGAGCTACATTTTTTCAATCTTTGTTTTATATCTCACAGACTCGAAGCAAATTATCCAGAATGTATTGGCTTGGACCTAAATTAGAGGCACTTGTTACAAATATTTTCGTATTTTCCCATGGGGAATTGCCCATGGCTAAGTACTTAAATGTACTTTAGGGTGGTACATGTTTCATCCAGCCGTTCTTCAAGATAAGAATAACGTGCGTGATTGAGTGTCATACTTGTATAAATGGATCAATTAATTTACACATTCATTAGATCAAATTTCATTAATTTGAATATAAGACGACTGATAAAAACGTTTTGAAAGGTTAAAGAGTTATTTGCAGAATTTCACCCATCTACTTTTGCAGGCCGAACACGTAAACCAGGAGGCCGTTTCGACCTAGTAGTTCATAATTACAGAGGCTTGGAAATGAAAGATAGAATAAGTAAACAGCAGGAACAACTTATGGAACAAGCTACGATTGCAGTTTCATCACTCTCAATTGAGCAGATGAAAGATGCGGTAAGAAAACTAAACAAAAGCTTGGAAGCTTTACAGAAATGTGGACAAATTAATTTCCATATTGAATACTAAAAAGTGTCTTATTGTCTAAATAACTACACCTGATGTGTTTCCAGAGGTTATTTCACAGCTGAATAATTCCCTTTGAAATGTACAGAATGAAATTTGCAAATCTGTAATAGATTTTATACTTTAGTGCCATTTTTAAAGTGTGGATTTGATTGAATAATGCGAGAGCAGGGACAAAAATAGCATAATTCCAACATTTGCACATCATTAGACAACTAATTAAATTTTTTCTGCAAAACTTTTCCATCCCAAAATAGACATTGCTATAGTTCTCTGTCATTGATGAAGATGATTAATGACCTTTTTTTTATATTGTCAACTCAAAACTTTGTCATCAAGTTGTTGTTGAATATTTGTTGCCCATTTAGATTTTGGGCCCTGCAGTGGCCGAGCAATGCCAGATTGATGTGCTATATTTCATTACTTTTTAACGAAGCTAGGTAACAGCAACTCTTATCTTTGAATGTATTAATCAAGTTTTCTAGCATATGAGGCATGCTTTTCTCAAGACAAAGGATTTAATGAGCTCAAGACTGAGGATAAAAGCCCAATGCTATTGTTTTTTGTCGCAGCCCATGGTATTTTTTTAGTAGGATCCTGGGTTCGCCGATTGTTTTGGTATGACCCTGCCATAAATCGAACCTGGGCATATTTATTTGTCAAGTAGACTCAATTCAGCTAATGCAGCTCCCTCACACTACGTAGAATACAAATGCAAACTGTTATTTGATTGTAAATTGTTCAAATTTCTTTGTTGAACTTTCTTCCTCTTTCTCTTTATTTCCTCCGCGCTTAGGGACATAATTTGCGATAAGCTGTCAATGCTGTCAATTATTATTATTATTATTTAAAAACGACTTTTCTCAGATCTTGTGTTGAATACTTGCGCTATTAGTAATCATTATCAGCACAAGAACTGATACAAGTCATTCTCAAAATCGTTCATAACTTGGTGAATCCCTGAATCGCTGAATCAAACCTGGGCGATGTTTCATCAATTCAGGGGATACTTTAAAACGACTGGCATCAGTTTTTGTGTTAAATACTAGCACTATAACAATCATTATCAGCACAAGAACCAATCATTCTCAAAGTCATTCATAACTTGATGAATCCCTGATTCGCTGAATTGAACCTGGGCGATGTTTCATCAATCCAGGGGAGACTTTAAAACGACTGGCATCAGTTTTTGTGTCAAATACTAGCATTATAAGCAATCATTATCAGCACAAGAACTGATACCAGTCATTCTCAAAGTCATTCATAACTTGATGAATCCCTGATTCGCTGAATCGAACCTGGGCCGTGTTTCATCAATCCAGGAAAGACTTTAAGAATGACTGGTATCAGTTCTTGTGTTGAATAATCACACTATAACAATCATTATAAGCACAAGAACTGATACCAGTCATTCTCAAAATCGTTCATAACTTTGTGAATCCCTGAATCACAGAATCGAACCTGGGTCTTGTTCATCAATCCAGGAAAGACTTTACGAACGACTGGTATCAGTTCTTGTGTTGAATAATCACACTATAACAATCATTATGAGCAAAAGTTGGTACCCGTCATTCTCGGACTCATTCATAACTTGATGAATTCCTGATTCGCTGAATTGAACCTGGGCTGTGATTCACCAATCCAGGAAAGACTTCAAGACTGGTATCAGTTCTTGTGTTGAATAATCACACTATAAAAATCATTATCAGCACAAGAATTGATACCAGTCATTCTCAAAATCGTTCATAATTTGATGAATCCTTGATTCGCTGAATCGAACCTGGGTCTTGTTTCATCAATCCAGGAAAGACTTCAAGACTGGTATCAGTTCTTGTGTGGAATAATCACACTATAGCAATCATTAGCACAAGAACCGATATCAGTCATTCTCAAAGTCATTCATAACTTGATGAATCCCAGATTCGCTGAATCGAACCTGGGTCTTGTTTCATCAATCCAGGAAAGACTTCAAGACTGGTATCAGTTCTTGTGTTGAATAATCACACTATAACAATCATTATCAGCACAAGAACTGATACCAGTCATTTTCAAAATCATCCATAACTTGATGAATCCCAGATTCGCTGAATCGAACCTGGGTCTTGTTTCATCAATCCAGGAAAGACTTTAAGAACGACTGGTATCACTTTTTGTGTTGAATAATCACACTATAACAATCATTATCAGCACAAGAACTGATACCATGCAGTCATTCTCAAAGTTGGTAAATAACTTGATGGAACACCGCTCCGAACTTCCCGGTTTTGAGGCAATAAAGAAATAAAAATCTTACAATCCCTATTACCTTTCCTTATGGAACAGTGCTTGTAACCCCCGGTTGTGAGGCAATAATAATCTTACACTCTCAGTTACCTTCCGTTACGAAACACTGCTTCAAACCCCCGGTTGTGAGGCAATAATAATCTTACACTCCCTATTACCTTCCGTTACGAAACACTGCTTCGAACCTTCCGGTTGTGAGGCAATAAATTATCAATAATAATCTCACCTTCCATTACGAAACACTGCTTCAAATCCTCTGGTTGTGAGGCAATAAATTATCAATAATAATCTCACCTTCCATTACGAAACATTGCTTCAAATCCTCTGGTTGTCAGGCAATAAATTATCAATAATAATCTCACCTTCCATTACGAAACATTGCTTCAAATCCTCTGGTTGTGAGGCAATAAAGTATCAATAGAGTGGTTTAGATTTCAGTCACTTGAAGGGCACGTCGACAAGAAGTACACGTCACATTTTGCGCGCATTGTTATGTCACAGCTCTGATTAATCTGTTACGAGCATTGCTTGATTTTCCCGTTTGTTCACTGATCTGTGTTGAGTCCATAGACGAGCGTGTGTCTCTTGTGTGTATGCCATTGTAACGTCAGCTGGAACTAGTTGACTGAAATCGAAACTTATTTGGGGAGTGAACTAACGAAAGTAGTCGACGTGTTGACATTGGTTGACCTTTACTTCCGGTCAACTGTGACTGTGACTGTGACGATTGATTCAAAATCTCCATAATAATAATCTCACACATTCTCCCTATCACTTTCCATTACAGACAGCTCCATTCCAACACCAGCGTAATGTCCAAGTCTCCAACAACCTCATCGTAAAGCAGCTTGATCACCAAAACCACAGGTATCATTGCAGACAGTGCGATGCCTTTGTGTGCAGGTCAGCTGACATCAGGATAGTCAAAGGTGGTCACCACGTTGTCGTTGATCGCCAGATATTTGATAGAATCAGGATCGTGTCCGCTGGACAAGAGGGAGAGCCAGAGCATTGGTCTTCCATTCAGATCACCAAGAGAGAAATTAGGTTTGTCATGAATTCCCATGTATGCACTGTAAAATTACGATGTGGATTTTACACTCTTTCTGTAGTTATATTATTTAAGACCTGGGCTGTGTTTCACCAAGTTAAAAAAGAGTTTAAGAACGACTTTGCACATGACTGGTATTAGTACTTGAGCTGACTGATCGAGAATCTTGTGCCTATTACACTCCGTAACGTACTCCAGTCTTTATTAAAGCCATGTGTAACATTAAGAACGATTTGGTAGAACACGGCCCAGATCTTTAGTTATTTTATTTAAGACCTGGGCTGTGTTTCACCAACTTGAAAAAGACTTTAAGAGGGACCTTGCACACAACTGGTGTCAGTTCTTGAGCTGACTGATGTTATTGAGTCTAATTTGCATAAGACATTTGATCGTTCAGCACAAGAACTGATACCAGCTTGGCACATGTTAGTCTATGTAACCTGAGTGTGATTTTTCAATTTGAGTGATATATTTAAAAAAAAAAAACAGACTTCACGTCCTAGGCCATCTTTAGAGTGTCAGTCGGTGGAGGGCAACCAAATTATCAATGACAGAGAACTGTAGCAATGTCCATTTTTGGATGAAAGAGGTTTACAGAAGAAATGTTTATTCCTCCGCCACCATAGTGGTGTCGGAGGCATTATGTTTTCAGTTTGTCAGTCTGTGCGTCTGTCCGTGTGTCAGTCCGAGGGTGTGTCCATGTGTCAGTCCGAGACTCGTTACTGCAATAAGTTCAGAATTTGATCAAACTTGGCTCAAGTATGTGTAAGCATTTGAGGATGAGGTGATTAGATTTTGGGTTCAGCGAGTCAAAGTTAGAAGGTTAAAGGGCTAAAAAACTTGTAAAAAAATCACCCGAAATAGTTTGTAACTACTGCAATAACGTATTCAAAACCATTGAAATGAATTTGACCAAACTCATTACTGCGATGACTTCAGAACCATTAAACGGGATTTGACCAAACTTTGCTAAGTATGTATAGCATGTGAGGATAGACTGATTAGATTTTGGGCTCAGAGGGTCAAAGTCAAAGGTCACAGGGCCAAAAAATGGTTTAAAAAATCACCCAAAATAGCTTGTTACTACGATAACTTTGGAACCAGGGAATGGATTTTGACCGAACGTGGCTCAAATATGTTAAGCATGCGAGGATGAACTGTTAAGATTTTGGGCTTAGGGGGTCAACTGTCAAAGGTCACAGAGCCAAAACCTAAACTAGCTTGTTACCGTGATAACTTCCGAGTAAGGGAACCAATTTCAACCATATCTAGCTCAATAATTTATAACCATGGAAGGATGAATTGAGTAGAATTTGGGTTCAGGGGGTCAAAGGTCACAGGGCAAAAAAAGTTGTAAAATAATCACTAAAAATTGTACATACCACGATAACTTCGGAGCAAGTGAACCAATTTCTTCCAAATGTAGCTCAATCATGTAAAAACAAAACCCCAAAAAGAATCACCCAAAAGGTTTCTGACTTCTCATCGCATGATGGCGGAGGCATAAATTTTGACTTCACGCAGTCGAGGATTCATCTAGTTTAACTTTATCATCATCATTACATTATACAGGTGCGGTAACAAGTCATGCGACTACAAGTTGGGTAGCATCCTAAAACAGAACGAGAGGAATCTTCTAGCGATCAAGATCCGAGCCTTGAGACCGAGAGCTGGAAGCGCTAGGACCAAGTCCTACAAGAGCTGGGGTGCGCTACCGTTCACTTTCCAGAAGGCAGAGGTTGCAAAGGCTAGTTTTGGACCTGAAGATATCCCTCTCGGGAAGCCAGAGTAAACGGTTCTTTGGATAAATTATATCACCTTCAATAATGGGTCCAAGCCCTACAAATAGTAATAACAATAATGATAATTATAATTTTAGATTTGTAAAGTGCTCTAATCTAACTTGAGGCACTCTACGCACACAAATATAAGACATCAGCCCTTGCTGTCCCTTATTAATAATAATGATCTTATGTAGCGCATAACACATAGCCATGGCATGTATTATCCTATGTTGCTGTTCAACATGATATTAAAGGACCTGTACAACCCAGATATTTGTTACAAAATAGAGGAGGAATATGAACAGCATATTAAAAAAGGAATGACCAAAATACATTAAGGAATTGGGTAATTAACTTAATTATTGATGTTTTCAATATTTATGTTGAAGAAGAATCTTTATAATCAGAAATCTGAAAAATGTGAAATGTTATGTATGATATCATATATAAGATGACAAATACATGTTGCTGATTTGCTGAGCAAAGAGCGATTTATCAAAATGGAAAATAAAATCAATCAATTATTTATTAAAAACAGAAAATGTACGAGTGTAACTTCATACCAGTCACATCAGCGACCAGAGGAGACATTCAGCAGTTTGTCATCCCCAGGGCTCGAACATCCCTACTCAGGGATTCTTTTTTCCCGAACACCATCTGTTCGTGGAATGGTCTGCCTGAGTTTTTGATTTCATTGTCTTCTTTGGACGTCTTTAAGTCGCGAATTGGAGATATCCCACTTTGTAAATATTGTAAATAGTATATATTCAAGCAGGTTGAATCTTAGTTCAAAGCATCTTTTGTTAGCAAGAAATACAACCAACTGATGTGCGACAATACTCGTTGGAGGTCTTATGCACACTACAGGAAGAAGAAGAAGAACGTCCCAATTCCAATTTCGATCATTCATTGTGGCTATGCTGTTGAAAGTCAAATAATTAGATGTGATTTTTTTGACAAAGTCATATGAAAGATATGATATTTACCTCTTTTTAGTTAAATTTTAGTAGAGATTTTGAATTGAATGAAAGAATTTCAATTTCAAGAGGTCAATAAAACATAGCCACACATAGAGAAGTGCCTACATTGGAAACTAATAATTGAGGAAAAAATTTGCTCATAAAGATTAGGAACTGAATATAAAGATTTTTAATTTCAAATAAAAGCCAGAATTTTGCATTAAACTGAGAAGATGCATCTAACAAGTGATTTTCACATGTGCAATCATGATTTTTTATGTATAAATCATTAAAGGAACAAACTGAAATATTTAGCAACTTTTCTCAGTTTAATAAGGGAACATGGGGAAGATTATTTTGGTGTGGTTTCCAGTTACAGAAAATTCAGGGAATGCGATAAAAAATATGAGAAAATTATTACAATCTGCATTTACTTGAAATGCTGATAAAATCTCTCCTTATACAACTTGGCCTTGCCAGTAAATCATTTTATACTGAAATGTATTTTATATTGTACATTAAAGGCTCTAAAGTATAAAATGATCTAAGCTATGTTTATTTTTATAACAAAGCATTAGATTTTGGAGAAAAAAAAGGGCGGAAGATCTGTATATATTCAGAAATATTGTAGAAGTGAATAGTCTGCCATATACAATACCCTAGAAGCTTGAAAGCAACACGATTCAACATGACTCTTTGTTCAGTTAACAGTTAACTGCCTTTGAAAAAAGAGCAGTGTTGAATCGTGTTGCTTCCGGGCTTCTATGTGACTCGGTCTTAAAGTATACGGATTATATTGTGTCACAAACTTCGTGCCATAGACCAGATTTATAACATGTTTTCAATACTTGAATTTAAATGAAAGTTTGTGATCATACAACTGTAAGATGCAATTGTGTTCAATGAAATATTGTAGAAAATAATTCTTTAATTTCTATGAAATAGCAAGATATATTTTATAATCAAGTTACTGTAATGGTGTAAATGACAATTATGCAATAAATTGTGTAGGTGCATTGTAATATTGCACACTTGCTAGGGTTTTATTTTTAGATTGCAATGTAATAGTATTTTGTTTGAATCAAGCTCACAATTTAGATATTGTGAGGAAGTCCATATCCGGGAGAGTTATTTCTTTTGTCCTCCATTTGTATATCTTTTCCCACCTACTTTGACAATCTGAGCTGAGTGTGTAACTCTTATGAGGACAAATATTCTTTAAAATGTTGCAATCCCCCGTTAACACGATATAAACTTTTTCATAAACTTTTTCCGAAAAGTTGAACGCAATTTCTATGCTTCTTTGTAATGCTATTGAAATCGGAACCGACCTGTCATTGTTGTATCTGCGCAGTTGAATACACAGCGTATGGAGCAATTGTCTGCGTTCGACTTAACTTTTCGGAAATAGTTTATATCGTGTCCGTTTTTCTTGTCTACTCACCATAGATAAGTGAGGACATTTTTTTTTGCTTGTTAGTTGAAGCATATTGTTACAGACAAGTTTTTGTTTTCTTATTTTTCATTCATTTTCTTATGTTCATCATTTTATTACTTTTGTTTGGTCAGAAAACCTTTGATATGCCCCCCTCCCACATTTTCTAAAAATATGCTAGTTTGGGGTCTGTCCTCTGTTCTGGTTTGGAAATATGCTGTACATTAGTACATGTATTGTATACATGATAAGACAAAAACAAACCAACAAACCTGTTGGATGTCCGAGAATGACTCTTTTTTAAAAAAAATCCTGTTGGCCTGTAGGGAAAATAGTTTTTCTTTTATTTTTGGAACAGCTCTCATGTAGAGAAAATTAGAGGAAAAGGACTTAAAACGTCTGAAGAGAACGCGATATAAACTATTTCCGAAAAATTCAAAAAGTCAAAAAGTCAAACGCAAATTCTATGCTCCTTTGTAATGCTATTAAAATCGGAACCGGCTTGTCATTGCTGCGTCCGCACAGTTTAATACACGAGGTCACATGTTTTCCTATGAATTCACTGTGAAATTTTTTTAATGTGCGTGAAAAGCGAAAAACTAACAAAAAATAGCAATTTTAGTCGGGCCATATTTAGAGGGTCGATCGGTTGATAGCATCCAAACACTTTTTCCACCTAAAAGGACATACCTTTTCACATCCTTTTGTACGTGATTACTTGCGTGTTTTTTATCCCTCTGGACCTCCAAATAGGTAAGTAGGGAGCAGTCATGCTAAGATGTTTTTCATTTTTTGTTATTATTACTTTGCAATGAAAAATATATGTCATTTCATCCAGCTGATATTGTATGTGCAAAAACTTAAATTTATCTCTTTCATGTAATCAAAACTTTATTTTTTTTCATCAATATTGAAATTAATCTAAATTTATTATTTACAACTCAATCTATTCGGTGTACTGTATATAAGATGGTAAGTAGTAATGGTTTGTAGAAGTAAATATTACTGCCTGTGAAACCATTGTCTTTACTACAATAAAAGTGCTGCAGTTTTACTCAGAATTTACTCAGAATTTACTCAGAATAAACTGTATCATTTACCTAAGTAATTCCAACCATTATTTTATCCGTCATCTGGAGGTATAGCAAACTTTCTATACTACACGTCACAATTCTTTTCAGTTATTTACAATAGGTCTCGAGAGTGTTTCCTGAAACTTGTTTTTAAGATTTAGGAGGTGTTGCTCAAAAGTTGCAATTGATCGCAAGTTGCAGTTAATCGGAACGCGCCAATCAAAATCATGGTTTCATGCGCGTCTTGTTAAATGCGCATACCATGCGCGAATGAAAATGCGCGTTACAATTTGCAAAGTTGCAGTTGATTTTGACCAACACCCCCTTAGTCAGTGCCTACGAAGCTAACAAAGTCTTTTATTTTGATTTGATGAAAAGAAGTAGTTCTGGCTGTTAAAATGATACATTTCAGTTGCTATTATAAATTTCGGATTATGAGGGCATGTTGTAGCGACAATTTAGTCAGCGCCGACTAATCCAAGGAAACTTTTTATTTTGATTGAATGAAAATTAGTATTTCTGACTTTCTAATTTGTTGTGCAATTTTTCTCACACTTGTTTTTTTTGTTCTGTCCATCTGATGTTTTCTGCTCCTGTGGAACAAATGTTATTTTTGTGTATATTCTTCTTTTGAAAAAAGAACATGGAAAAGGCATTGTGATTAGATTGCAAATATTTTGTGTGATCTAAAAACAAATATGATCAAAAATCTTCTCATGGGAAAAGAGAGAGCCAAAGAGGAGAGATTTGACTTGCATGGGCCATGCATCAATCGACTCGAGGGCAATTCCACGGAAAACACAATTATGATGTATTTCCGCAAAATTAAGTGTGTCATGGGACAATAGCTCCATACGTCATGTATTGAACTGTGCGAACAAAACAATTGCAAGCCAGTGCCGATTTCAATAGCACTTCAAATGACCATTGAATTGGCTTAATTCGGAAATAGTTTATAATTGTGTTGAAAGTGGCGGTCATTTCTGTTACTCCAAAATGAATGTTCTGACAAATATCCATTGGGATTCATTGAAATTTAATATCTATAAACAGATAGTGCTTGTGACTCTCATATTAAAGACATATGGGGTGTTGCTCAAAATCAACTGCAAATCAACTGCAACTTTGCAAATTGTAACGCACATTTTTATTTGCGCACAATATGCGCATTTAACAAGACGCGCATGAAACAATGATTTCGATGGGCGCGTTATGATCAACTGCAACTTGCGATCAATTGCAACTTTTGAACAACACCCCTATAGTCACACATTCTGATTTTATGATTAAAAAAGTTCTCAAAATAATCAAGATTCGGATTGATGAATTTATTCGGATTGAATGAAAAACAACAGAGTGCAAAAAGAAGGAAGTAAAACAGGCACTATCATCATACCTAAATAGATCTATGAACATTGAATAACGTGTACACTGATGAATTTATTCGGATTGATGAAAAACAACAGAGTGCAAAAAGAAGGAAGTAAAACAGGCACTATCATCATACCTAAATAGATCTATGAACATTGAATAACGTGTACACTGTCGGTTTTTTCCTGCACAGAGTGCCCTTAGATGTAGGTCACATATTAAATTAAAATAAATTAATATTTCTAGCCTTTTTGAAACACTAAACTTTGATGTTGAAGCCTGATTTTTTTCACAGCTTAGTTTATGTACATCGTCCATCAAGGCGCATTTATAAGAATCGTGTCCAATGCCCCTAAATTGCGAGGATTTTCGTTATAGACCAGAGCTTGAGGAAAATCAACCAGGCTTCAATCCAGAGCTTGATATACATATAGCATAAATATAGATGACTGAATGTCGAATTCTCTCTCGTTACCAAACTAAAAAGCACTAAATATTATTTGTCCGCCCCCTCCCAAGATGGTAGCAATGCAGGGGGTGGAAATGTGATCACAATAGTAATGACGACATGTTGTGTGCCGTTGCCTCGTTTCACGTCATTGATTTACACAGTTTACTTATGTACCTGACCCAAATATATGTTACATGGATGCATAAAATCGCCTATAAGTTATCAAGAACATGTATCCAATTAAAAATTATACATGTATATGACGTGCTTAGATAACAAATGAAAGATAGACCCGTATATAGTTTTATGCACATCATATCAATTACATTGCATAAATCGGGCCGAAAACACCTATAGTGCGATCACTTTACAACAGAATTTGCCGGCATCGCTAATTTATTCACCAATCAGCACTACCATTGTTCATCGAATCTGCGCCTCCTATTCTCATGATTCTATTCAAGCCCGCTTGTCACGCTTGTATGCGCTATTCATCACAATCGGTTCATTATTTACTTTACATTCTTGACAGATTATCTTGCTCTGTCATTTCTGCCCTGAATAAATTACGACGGCTCGTTTTGAAGAGTGAAAATCAATTTCACAATTTAAATCACGTTTTAAGGAATTTTATTTGACGGAGTATCATAAATGTTAATTATACCAACTCTTTCACTATCTGAGCTCATCCTTCTTCAATTTTTAGACACATA
>BQKZ01005352.1:13355-24378 GCA_036244855.1 Temnopleurus reevesii | reverse complement strand
CCCCCCCCCCTCCCGATTTACATGTAATAAGATAAACAATATTGGGAAACGATTCTGACACGTATTCTAGCAGATTTGGGTTTGATTGTCACAACCAAAGGCCAACCATCCACAACTCATACCAACCATCGGGGGAGTCGGCTCTAGGCGAATGACGTACTGTTCCGGTTGTGCGTGTGGGTATTGTGATTTCCCATTGGTTTTGCGTGTAAGGCCAATTTTGCTTGTGAAGAAAAACGACGCATGCCGTGTTTTTTTTTTTTACGATAATGAAGACATTTCTGGGTCGAATTTGTTCAAACAAACTATGAACATACTCTAATTCGTTCTTGAAAACTGTATATACTATGTGGATAATTCTACTGTAGCTCTTGAAGTAATCTTAAGCGCCATCTCTCCCAAACTGATCCAAATCTTTATCGCAATTAATGCATGAATATTTGTTATTTATTTAATTATTTTTTACTTCTTTTCAACATTTTTCTTTAAATAAAGGACATGCAATTCAACTTTTTAACCCCACAATGTTCCGATTACGGGCCTGACGTGTTATTTGCATTTTAAACGCCTGTTTAATCCTAAACACAGAAAGCAATTATGTTTTGGAAATAGATCATTGATGCTGATCGAATGGTTTTATACCTGAATTAAATTTATCAAATTAATGAGAAATTCGTTTATAAATGCATCCGTTCTGCTGAGAATCATTAATCTTTACTAATTCAGGCTCCGTATTTTTTTACCTTTACTAGTGATTTATAATTATGAATGTTCAATGCATACCATATCGAAGACGGGCAAAAGTGAAAACTAGAAATAGACGCGTGATTGAATTACTGCGGATGGAATTTTATTGTCTACTTAATTATCATCGTGACCATCGACTATATTTATGCATCGAAGTGAATGCCATTTCCCTCATGAAATATGGGTGTAAACTCGGGTGTAAACTTGGACAGAAAATGAAAAAAAAAATACCTTATTCTTCATTGCTCTTATAACTACATTCCCTTTACATTCAGGCATTGAAATGACATACGAGAATTAAGAAAAACTTTTTGTTAATAATGAATATCAAAAGTTATATTTTTCTTGCTCTCTCCGCTCGCTCGTTAAGAAAAGTTATGACCCCCTAACTGCACAATAATGCTCATTCTTTATCTCTCTCCCCCCCCCCCCCCATGCACCAACCCCACAACATGCGGTGACTTAATATGTCAAACACCGCTAGCCCTTTCTGAAAAGTGTTGCTAAATGTAGAGTCGAACTGTGTTTGCTCGTCGGTCACCCCTGGATATGGATATTAAGTCGACTTCACAAGATAAATTATCTCGCCAAGTCTCCAAGTCGATGGCACTTAGAAGCTTCCGTATTTTCTAGTGCCAGATGTACATTTGGTGTACATTTAAATCTTTTCAAAGCTTGCGTATTGCCATTTCACTCCTAGGCTTAACCCGGCTTGTTTACGGGGCTCCTTGCCTTTGCCATCTTCCCACAGTAGAGGGAGAGGGGTGCTATGAATATCTCCCACATCTACCCCTATCCTCTCAGTAATGTTGTCAGTTCCATCCTTGAGTTTTCTTGCCTACCATTACAGGGTTGGTGTATATAGATACGTAGGCCTACATCATTTTGTAACTGCATAATTTGTTGGTTATCTAGTACAGTTTTTTAGTGTACTGAAAAATCCTCAGTCATGATCTTTTGTTTGTTTGTTTGTTTGTTTGTTTTTGTTTTTTTTTTTTTTTGGGGGGGGGGGCTCACTTTGCTCCTCATCTTGGCATCATGGCCTGTGTGCCAATAGTCTTAGCTATCCCCTTTTTGCGAAGACGTCTTATCTTCTTGCCCATGCTCTTAAACATGGGAGTGGATATATACAGCACAATAATTTTAGATGTCTTTTAGCAAGAAGAGGGTAGCTAAGACCATTTCATGCAATTTCATGGTCCCTGGTTTTAGACCTCAGTAGACATTTTATTTTCACTTGTAGCCTGTGATGTAGGCAACTACCATATCGAAATTTTGGGTTCATAATAGGGGTGTTGCTAGAAAGTTGAGATCAATTGTAATAGCAACTGAAAACAGACCATGACTAAGCAAAATGCGCATGCCAATTAATTTCCAGTTGATTTGCAACGCCACGTCATGTCGTGATCTTATTTTTTGTTCTATTTTTGTTTATCCTTCCTCCCTGACTCGGACTCCCGGCTTGGTTTCTTCGCGCTTTTTTTTCCTTTACCCTCCCCGCCCCCGCTCCCTATCCCCGCCCCTCCAGTAGGTGAATCAACGAGTTCTTGTTTTTGGAAGGGCAACGTCCACACAGACTAGTCTATATTTATCAACTTATATTTCTCCAAAAAGTTTGAAGAGGACATAATCTAAAAGCTCAACTTCTGCCAAACCCTGAAACGTCTTGAATTATGGCCAAATAGGAGATATACACGTATTAATTAAAAAATTTCATCTGCATCTAGACAGAAAGGATTGATTTTAATCGTTGTATAGCACAGAAATGGCGAAACAGATATTGAGGTCTGTTTACGCAGACTAGGCGCTTTATTTGTGCAGATGGGGAATTCCACCAACTCGTGGGGAATCCCCACTCTACTTAGACTGAGGCGCGCGACAAACGACAAGCTTTCCCGTGCTTGTGTGTCTATGGTAAAACTAAAAGGATTTTTCGTCTTTCAATCGCGGCAATAACAGCTTCTTTTCTTGCCTCGTCACATAATTGGTGCTCGCTAAATATTCTTGGTTATTTTGCAAGGACTAAACCACCATCTGGTAAGACTAAGAGAAAAGAAATCATTTGTTTGTTAATCTGATAATTGTTTTTCTAGTCTCTGTGGATCGTCTTCTCGTCGAGCACATCATGCGAACGAAGCCCGCCAGAAGTTTCCCGTGCTGTGTAGCTGGGAAGCAGTGTCTCTCTCGCGCGCGGGCAGATCTCTGCGTGCAGGCAGTGCGAAAAGTTTTAGCCAACAGTAGGCCGAATCAAGTCATTTTACATCACTTTTATATCCCTTCTTACAACAACAACAACAACAATAAAGTAGTCTGTAGCAGCAGATTGAATAATCTTACCTTGTCTTAATGATAATTTAATAATCTGATAATTGTTTTTCTAGTCTCTGGCTCGTCTTCTCGTCGAGCACATCATGCGAACGAAGCCCGCCAGAAGTTCCCCGTGCCGCGTAGCTGAGAAGCAGTGTCTCTCTCGCGCACGGGCACGTCTGTTCTGTCGTCACAAATTCTTCACACGTCTGTGTTCGCGCAAAGATAGTAACTTTTTTTCCCTAGGGAAAAAAGGTTACTATTCATACTATTCAATGGCAAACGGCTTTCTTAGCAAATCTATTCATTTTTCTCACCTGTACACTGTCAATGCAACGATCTTTATGTAAGGGATATAATAATAATTGTTTTACGAGCAACGAATGAATTTTTGACGCGAAAGTAAGTGTGAGTAGCCAGTATGTAGACCCTACTCTACTGTTATTTTAAAGCATGGGCGTGGCTCGAGGCCAGATAGTTTATATCCAGTGCAAAACAATTGCCCTTAGTATTTGGATTGAGGCGAAACTTAGATTGAATCGAACTACCGTTAGTGGAACTAGGTCTTAAGGAACTAAACTAAATTTGGGTTTGAAGGCGTTTTTGCTATTTTCTATGTTTATTTCAATGTTATTTAGTTACAATTATCATTATTTTTTTCTTTTATAAACAAACTGATATTAAACATTGCCATTTTACTTTAAAATTCTGATTTTCGTTCGTCCAGGTCGTAAAATGCAGTTTATAAAAATTCAGAATTTAAATGTTCATGATTCAGGGTGAAAGTTAATTAGATAGAATCTAGTTCGAAAGCTTCAAACATGCGTGTTGGGTCTGCTTCAGTGCTTGTATGTTATTTTGTTGACATTTTTGTCGACAACCAAGAAAATGACAAGATAATAACAAAACAACGGCCCCACAAGTGCGTCTGAAGGCTTTGGACTAGATATAGAATAGAACAAACTACGGTAAATGTTATTAGTCTATTGACACAATTTAGTAATTCTGAACTCAAACGTGAATGATGTGTGTTTATATATGCCTGATGTGTGGAGAGTGTGATTTATTGTATATCTATACCTTAGCTTGTACTATTTTACCATTTTGCCCACCCTAAATCATGGTGGTAGTGCTGGTAATTGATACCCCATTCAAGCATTTACAATGAAAAGTTAGGCTAGCCTTATCTATTCAATCAGTGGCTATTTGCATGGACACAATCACAGCTAGCTAGATCTAGTACAACTTTTATGATTTGAAAGTTAATGTAAAGTGAACACACAATGATAAAGCATGATTATGGAAAGGAAATCATGATGACTTTTTTTCTCGCCCCAGATTAAACAGATAGACCAGTTTTGGGAGAGATGTCACTTCAGATATTTAACTACTTAGTGAGCTGCAGTAAAAATATTACCATTATTCAGTTTTCAATGGCAAATTATAGCATGTTCATAGTTTGTTTGATTAAAATCGATGAAGAAATGGCTTAATCATCGCAAAATAAGAAATGACGACAGCAGCGTTCTCCCCAACACATGCTTCACGTACAAAGTGAATGCGAACTCACACGCCGCATACAATACCACCGGTCGCTCTAGCTATTCTATGCCGCTTTGGCCCGCGTGCAATCATTTAGCGCACCGTTGCAATAACGCTAAGTTGGCATTTTTGTAGCAGAACTCGCCAGAATAATTGCAAAACTCTTCTCCTAATTTTGAACACAGCTACAACAAAACTGTATATTTAGGCATGTAAAGAAATTTGTGAATACATCAGCTCGTTTTACATTTCTGGATCCTGACCATCACGATTCTATGCCTTTAATGCCATAAATCTTGTGTCATGAGAGTATCCTAACACCAAGACAGAAAAGTCCATCAGATTGGAGAATTTAAAAAAAAAATGATTTCTGTATTTTATCAGAAGGATGTAGAGTCAAGTGGAGAAAATCCTGATTGAAAGAGACTGATTTATCGGTCTACCCAACCCCCGACAAATCACAGAATACATATTATGCTTTTTCAAAAGTTTATAGAATCTAAATAAGATCTTATCGGGATATTAAAAAACACCTGTATTACAATATGTGCTTATCTCTCTAAACATTGCACATTTTTCCATTGTTTACCAGCACCAGAAATTTGTGCAATGCCAGAAATGTGCTGTCAGTGAATGAAGGGAAATCAAATGAAAACTAATGGATTAATTTCCAATGCTTCAGATATTCTGATGTAAATTCTTGAGTCTCCAAAATTTCAGAGTTATCTCTTTTCCCCAAAAACTCAACCAAATGCTATTTTTGTTGCTTGATTTATCAATTCTGCAAGTATATTAGAGAAAATAATTTTGGACCCTTTCTCTAAATTTGATATTATAATCATTAAAAAAATTGTATTCTACAAAGTGAAAGGGGAGATAACAGACCCGGGGGTAGTTCATCAAGATTTGCCACAGCGACAAGGAGTCACTTCAGATGACTCATAGCAACTGTCAGCGATAGTGCTTTTCATCCAATCACAATCAAGGAATTTGTCAGCGCTGACTAATTGTCTCTGCGACAAACCTTGATGAAACACCCCCTGAATTATCATAAATATTAATGATTATAATGATATTAATATCATTATAATATTATAATAAAAGTACCCATCACAGGTACTGACATTTAAAAATTCATAGATTTTGAATGGATTACCAGATTTTTCTCTTGTTCATCTCATTTTCTTGAATGTCACGAGAGTTGGAATGACAATACAAATCTCTTTCAGATTTGGACCATGGCAAGAAGCGACTTCCCAGCGGACCATGAGCTCGTGGATCTCGCCCAGCACTTCACGGAAAGGCAAGATTTATTCAAACTTGGGGTGGCCCTGGAATTCGCAATCCCCGAGTTGTCGAAAATCCTGCAAGATAATGGTCAGTATGTATACACAGCAACTCTGTTGGTTCTTCAGAAATGGAGAGATCAAAGATCCCCTGAAACGGATGAGAGAAGATTGCTATATGATATTTTCAGAAAGATGAATTTCAAGGAGGCAGCAGCTACACTCAGAGTCACAGGTAATAATGTAGCAATACTGAATGGCCTCAGGGAGACACAACAAATATTGCCCGAATGGCAGATGAGGGTGATATTTATCAGCCCTGAGGCATTTCAATATTGCTATTAATATTATTAACCAAATCAGACATCTAGAGCCGAATTAACATTTTAGATATCTCCTGCATTTCAATTAACACAGAAATTATTTTATAACATTTAAATAAAATGAAAATGTTGGGTTGTCATCTAAATGTCACTTTGCACGCCATTGTGACGTCATCAACAAGCGTCTTCATCAAGATCGCGTAATTAGCAAGTACACGCATTTAGTGGCGCAGTGATATGTGCATTTGATTTTTAAACGCAATTCACCATAGACTTTTCTGAGCGGGCAATACAAGAAAATAATTGACCAGGCAATTATGCTTTCGATCCGAATCGGGCGATATGGTTTAAAGTTGTTGATGCGGTTAATAATAATGATCATTATTATTTTATAGCACACAAGTCCACATTATCAGTGTTTATGGCACTGCAAGTTTTCACTGCATGTTGATTCTACGGAGGCGCAAAGGCTTTTTCTGGGTTGAACAGACGATAAGCGCGACTTGTGAAATGCGTCTTCTCTAGGACAAGAAGGTGACCTATTGGAACTTACCCAGACGACTCGTTTAAGAGGAAGGAAGAAGGCAACTTGTACAAACTCGCCTTGTCGCCTTGGTTAAGAGGGGAAGTTGAGAAGGAAACTTCTATATACTTGTCTTTGCACTGCCCGTATAAACTTCCATTGGACCATTGCAGTTTCTGAAACCTTACTGTCTTGGCTCTAGGTGAACCCTACTATTATTGTAGTTACATGCAGATCATGCACTAAACTAAACATGAAACCTCTTAGATGCTGTTCATAACTTTTTTCTATTTAGAGAAGAGGGGGAAGGGGGGGGGGGGTAAGGTCATGCCGTTGTGCCCCTTACTATCAGCCAATCCTACATCTATGCTGTAACGAAAGTTACGTATCGATAGGTGAAAATCTAGTATTCAGTCAAACCTGTCTATAGTAGCCACACAAGGGTACATAAAAAGTGGCCACATGTAGACAGGTGACCTCAATAGACAGGTGTTATAAAAGACATTTTCTTCTGTAGAGAACAATTAAGGTGGTCACTCTAGGCAGGTGGCTGCTATACACAGGTGGCTGCTAAAACAGGTTTGACAGTACTTTTCCTGCCTCTCGTGATTCAGATCTCGAAGATGTCTTCGACAAGAGACGTCTTCTGATGATGAAAATCTAGTATTTAGTCAAACCTGTCTATAGTAGCCACCCAAGGGAAACATAAAAATGTGGCCACATGTAGACATGTTTTACAACAGACATTTTCATCATTAGAGAACCATTTAAGGTGGCCACTATAGGCAGGGGGCTGCTATACACAGGTGGCCGCTAAGACAGATTTGACTGTAGGCCTACATTTCTTCCCTCTCGTGATTCAGATCTCGAAGATGTCTTTGACAAGAGAAGCCTTCTGATGGTGAAAATCTAGTACTGTACGTTGGCAATGTAGACTGTTGACCTCTGTAGACAGGTTTTATAACAGACATTTTGGTTTGTAGAGAACCTATTAGGGTGGCCACTGATGAACTTTGTGGTGGTTTGGAGTCCACAATAGTACATAACAAAATACTCGATCAGGCGATGGGTAACTTATTGATCAGCCATGTTTATTCGATCTTCGATTCACCCACGATATCGGCACATATCGTAACAGCCACTATACACAGGTGGCTGCTAAAACAGGTTTGACAGTACTTTTCCTCCCTCTCGTGATTCAGATCTCGAAGATGTCTTTGACAAGAGAAGCCTTCTGAAGACGGTGGAAGTGTGTGCTCCATCGGAGAGCTCTGCCAGTATAGCCAAGGATATGGAAGTGGAGACAGTCAGTGACGATGTAAGCATGGTCACGTCAGTGACGTCGACGTCCGGCTACTCTCTGGGCGTCAAGAAAGACAGCAAGTTTGATGGGAGCAACCGAAAATCCCCCATTGTCCTGTCCAGTGCTGGAACGGAAAGTAAGTCGCCAATTTTTCCTTTTTTTGTTATGATACCATTATACCTTTTAGAACTCACAACAGAGGGTTGGAAAGTGAGCCTTGTGGCCACTATTATGCATTCTTTACAAATCTTATTTGTACCCCTTGAAATTTGTACACCTTACAATTCTTATTTGTGCCTCTTTAAATAGATACTGACAATGAGAATGAAATAATGATGATCATACCAATAAAAATTATAATATCTACAATAAATGACTATGATCATCATAACAACAAAATCAATCATGACTATGACAACAACAAAAACACTAATATATGTTAATCGTAGACGTTCTTATATTACCATCATGACTTTCTTTATAATTATCATCATGAATGATAGCTATCATTTATCAGTGCTCGGCGAAAAAAAAAGGGCGTTTGGATGCCTTCAAATGTCAATTTTGAAAAATAGCATTCGTCGGTAGGAAAATCATTTTTCTTATGAACTTTCAATTTTTTAAAAACATAATTCACACAATTCATGAAGAAAATAAGACTTGGAAGGGAGTGGAAAGCCAACGATTATCTGAAAATGACCCTTCAGGTTTTTCTCCACATGTTTATTCATATTTTGCTGTGATTTTTCAATTTGAATGAAAAGTAAAAGAAAAAAATTCAGGTCAGGCCATTTTCAGAGGGTTGGCCTGTTGATGGTATCCAAACAATTGTATTTTTGCTATATGAGAATTTTTCTTTCTGTTGAATGTTGTAGATGTTGGCAATCAAAGTCGCACTGGTTTAACAAATGATCTAGATGGCGTTCATCTTCATGAAGATGGTCTGCATGATCTGGATGAACTTATCAGCCCGCCACAATCAGGTTAGCATATAGTCCAGTTGAGGACTCTGTGTTCTGATAACACCCAACTCTGTATATTCTCTTTCACTGATCACACAGGGACTGCATAGCACTCAACCACAGAGTCTCTACATAACCCTCTGATCATGCTATACCCCTCGATCTGTGTGGGGGCGTGCATTTGACGTTCTTAAGGTTGACTAATTCTTTGAAAGGGTCATTTAACTGAAGTTAAAGATTTGGAATATTGAACTGAAAGGGATATTGCAGAGAAAAAAAAAATGGAGAAGGCAAGTAAATAGTAGTAGTGTTGGGAATAATTTTCCTGGTATCACATTTTGCTATGCATTTTTGCATAATTGCTCCACAAAAAATATTTTTGTTTACCAAATTTTTTACATACAACTGTACAGTAAAGTGTTGAAACTGTTTCCTCAACATCTAAAACTGCTAGGCTAATTTGAAAAGTAAAGTTATTCCATGTAGGGTGAATTTCCTTTTTGTTTAAGTTTTGATACTTGGTTCGCCATATGAAGTTGATGTAGTGTTCTTTCATTAAAATTGTTTCAGATGTAGATCAACGTGTTGCAGGCTGGCTCGAGAATAAAGGACAACCACCGATAGGAGCACCTGGAGGAGACAGGTTATCAGGTAAATAACAACAGGAATGTGCACTAGCACTCATTAAGCACTGTCAGTAATTCTTCCCACCGACTATAGGCGATACCAAGTGATATCGATCGATACCTCCAGTATCGAACCTCTGGAACTGGGAAGCATACATGTACTTCCGATACATGCACAGGTCACAGCTCTCATCCATGGATATGTGTTAATTTTTCTCCTTTTCATGTCGTCTGATGTGCACTCTGCTGCCTCACAGAAAAACCCCATAATATAATGAAATGTACATGTAACATGTGAAGAAAAAAACTTAAGCTGAGAGAAATATATTTATGAGCATTTAAAACAAAGCAATGGGGTCAGCGAAACAAAATCCCATACAAATACACGCGAGAAGAACCAGAAACGGAAGTGAGCGTCCCGGCTCCACATAATCATTTTCTCTAAAAATTGTTGACGCCCTCATCAGCTTCGAATTTACAGCAATAGTCGGTGGGGAGAATTGTGTGGCCAATCTGCTGTTAGGCAAATTTGAGAAGTTACAATGATAATGCATGTGCCTGCAGGGCAAGCAAATTTCTCAACTTTATACCAAGATGGGAATCCAAACCAGAGTCAAGTGGGATATGCTAGTATTTGAAGAAAAATTAGGTGAACTAGCTGTGAACGTTTCATCAGAATTGGATGACTTATTAAATAGTTAGGAATTTTAGAAATTCAATGGAATTTGTAACTTTTTCAGCTTATGTGATGCCATGGCGACCAGTTCCTGAATTTTTTTTTTACAAATCATATGCGATTTCTGATGATTATTCCTTTGAAATTTGATGTTAACCCTTTTACCAATGACGAGTCAATTTTGTTCATTTTCAAATTAAATTCACCAATTGAATAATTAGTTTACTCTCAGATATTTCTGTTAGAGAAGTAACCAATAGACTTTTAATTTCATGGAACACCTACAATTACAATATGTATTGTCAAAATCAAGGTATACAAAATACAAGATTTTGGGTAAATGCCAAGACAACAATCATCATACAAAGGAAATAAATATCAATGTTACTTCAGTCAATATCCAAAGCACGATAATTCAAATAGAATAGAATGAAACAAATGAATTAAATATGGACTCTACTCCATTTTCAGATATGCAAGTGTCTATTGGTCACATAGAACCACTTGTGCTGAAAGACTACCAGGATGAACTAGCAGAGCCAGCCCTGCTGGGCATTAACACATGTGTGGTAGCCCCTACTGGCTCAGGCAAGACATATGTTGCTGTTGATATAGCCCAAGACGTCCTCAGGAAATCTCCCGGAAAGAAGGTTATCTTTGTTGTGAACCAGGTAAGATTTAGGGTGAATCTATGTGAATGGCACTATCAAATCTGGATTGTTTTGGAC